>VVHJ01037876.1:0-18314 GCA_015107715.1 Tylochromis polylepis
CATACATTTATTACTTCCAGGCTGGACTACTGTAATTCATTATTATCAAGATGTCCTAAAAACTCCCTGAAAAGCCTTCAGTTAATCCAAAAATGCTGCAGCAAGAGTCCTGATAGGGACTAGAAAGAGAGAGCAGATTTCTCCTATATTGGCTCCCTGTTAAATCCAGAATTCAAAATCCTGCTCCTCACATACAAGGTCTTAAATAATCAGGCCCCATCTTATCTTAATGACCTTGTAGTACCATATCAGCCCATTAGAGCACTTGGCTCTCACACTGCAGGCTTACTTGTTGTTCCTAGAGTATTTAAAAGTAGAATGGGAGGGAGAGCCTTCAGTTTTCAGGCCCCTCTTCTGTGGAACCAGCTTCCAGTTTGGATTCAGGAGACAGACACTCTCTCTACTTTTAAGATTAGGCTTCAAACTTTCCATTTTGTCAAAGCATATAGTTAGGGCTGGATCAGGTGACCCTGAATCCTCTCTCAGTTATGTTTCAATAGGCTGCTGGGGGATTCCCATGATGCACTGGGTGTTTCTTCTTCACTCACTATGTGTTAATAGACCTCTCTGCATTGAATCACACTTGTTATCAATCTCTGTCTCTCTTCCACAGCATGTCTTTTGTCCTGTCTCCTTCTCTCACCCCAACCGGTCGCAGCAGATGGCCACCCCTCTGGTTCTGCTAGAGGTTTCTTCCTGTTAAAAGGGAGTTTTTCCTTCCCACTGTCACCAAAAAGCTTGCTCATAGGGGGTCATATGACTGTTGGGTTTTTCCTCTGTATGTATTATTTTAGGGTCTACCTTACAAAATAAAGCGCCCTGAGGTGACTGTTGTTGTGATTTGGTGCTGTATAAATAAAACTTAAATGAATACATAAGCTCAATCACAGACACAGAAGCTCACAGAGACAAACTGGCTAAAGCCAGCCAGAGCACAGAGTCATCAAGAAACATCGCAGCCTCGGTATGAGCAAAGGATCAAAGCAGATGATGAGGGAGAAAAAGAAAAGGATCAATCTCCTGTCATGTGCTGAAGTCATACAGATAGTGGAAGGTGTTAGAATTAGCCGACATTTCTTTTGTGCTAGAAATCTTGTGGGCCTTCCTTTTAAAGAATAAACAGTTGTTCTCTCAACAAAGTTCTTCTATGTTTGTGGTGAAGGAGTTCCACACAGATCCTCAACTGTGCTGTCACAACACATGTCAGCTGGCTTTAGTTTACACTCGATCATAACTGCCCTGTTAGCACAGCTGGTTGGTGTTTCTGGTAAAGTAGCGTTCCTCCTGCTGATGCTAGCTGAAAGCGTTTCCAGAAGACCTCCCAAACACTGAACACAGAGCTGACCATAAGCTGCAACCCAGGGCTTCAAATCTGCTCCTGTACAAACCAAGGGTGGCATCACACCTCACTACTAAATCCTTGAACCCAGTCCAGTCATACAGTGATATTTTCATTGAAATTAGACACTGCCTCTGACATTACATACAGTCTGCAAACGGTCAACGCTCATTCATTCCACTGACATTCAACAATGATCTCGCCATTAGTAGAGCGCATTGTGTGTGTGGATGCAAACAGCTCTCTCTCACAGAAAAGCTGCTTGAGTCAAGATATCAACTTAAAACTCAGCTAACTGTGGACTCTGTCACCTGTGGCCGCGTGTTCTGGCAGCGTGGCAGTCCTGGCTGAAACGTGGAGTGGGGCTGGTGCCGAGCTCGGGCCGGGCAGCACGTCCAGGGTCGCAGACGTTGGAGTGGGCAGGGAGGCTTTCAGTGGGGAAGGGATGGAAGCCTTGAGACCAGTGAGTGGTTTCATGGGATTCTTCGAGTTGCTAGAGCAGCTGTCGGGACTCTCCTCCATTTTCACCGTTTTACTCAGACAGGACAGAGAGGAAGAGCCGCCATGAGCAGCTGGACGTAACACTGAAAGCAAACACGAGGACCACAGTGAAACACCTGAACATTACGCTTACACGCAGTTCACGCCACAGTCTGGTGTACTGTTGACACTGAAGACAGACACTAAAGCAGACTTTCAAGTCAGAATAGTTTATTTTGGATGAACAACATACTTAGATACGGGGATGTTTCATCCATACACAAATGATAACTCATTTAAAAGGACGAGCTGGACCCCGATGGCATCTCACTGACCTTTTCCTGTTCCTGGGCAGGATCCTCTCAGAGGTACGTGATCAGGGGCCTCCTCCAGGGTCATTGAGCGAATCACAGTCTCACAAACAAACTGAGTACCACTGATGTCATCCTCCCCTTCCTCCTGAGCTGGGACTCCACCCCCTTCAGCTCCAGGTCCTACTCCATGGGGGACATCTGAGGACCAGCCACAAGACAACAAATGTCAAGAGGTGCCCATTTCATTTTTGTCCAACACAGCTGTGCACATTTCTACACACAGCTGTATCAATAGAGTGCTGTGCACAGTAGGACAGCTACTGATCTACATATTCATTCATTCATTCAGAGAGCTAAGTGCATGGCTGTAAACAGCTCAACAGTTTTAGAAGAAAAGAGATGGTAGTAACTGCAGAGAAGCACATAAACTGAGACCCCCACTGCATGCTGGGAAGCTTTCAACCTGTAACCAAGCAGGGTTTTCTGCCCACCAGTTCAAGGGAACTGAATCCAGTCAGTCAGGTCTGGCTTCTTTAGGGAGTACTTGTGGTTTACGTTCCAAGCTTTCAACAGAACCTTCAAACAAACTGAGAGAACACTGAGGATTGTGACTCCATTACCCATGATGCTATTGATGACTTCAGCCTCTTCCTGAATCAAACCCAAGGAGGGGCTGCCCTTGTCCAGCAGAGGGCCATCTTGAGACAGAGGGGACATGCAGGGTGTCATGTCTGGAGGAGGACAAGAACACAGACAGTGTTTTCACTGAGCTCTTTCCAGTCGGGTCCTTGCAGAGAGCAGCAGCTCTGCTACCAAAAACACAGCCTTGGTAACAGTAGCTGGGTGCCATTTCAAATATGTATAAGAAGGATACAGCATGTGGCAAACCACTTAAAGCCAACTGCTAAAATAAAGACAGAACGCCAGTTTTTTCAAAAGACAACATTTACACTGGTTTCGAAACTGACGTGGGGAACACTTCAAAAAGGTTGGAGAGCGTTTCCCACTCTCCAGCACCTGTTCTTTTTCACAGCACTGCATTTGGAAACACTGGTCTGTAGTGTGGAGAGCGAAATATTCCAGTTCTTGCTGGCCTCACTTGTCATATGTTACGCTCTAAATGTTTCCAGTGAATCAGGTCTGGGCTGCAGACAGACCAGTATAGCACCTGAACTGCACAAAGCCACAGGAAGCGGTCCGTAAAGCTGAATTCAGACTCAAATCCAGATGACTTTATTAAAGTTTGTTTGCAGCTTACCTACACGATCAGGGTCACAGCACCTAATACTAACCACAAACAGCATTGCATGTCAAGGCAGAGATCCACAAACAACGAGGTCAAAGGAAAATTAAAAATAAGAAATAAAATAGAATAACAGCGACAAGTGTCATTCTCTATGAACAATCATAGAAACATGAACCCTGTGAGCGTGTCGGCCAGATGCTGCCACTGCTCTGTAGCTCGGAGGACGCCGTGCGCAAAAGAAATCTGCTTGTTTTTTGCATGTTAGAGTTTGAACTGCATTTGTGGACACAGCAATGAACCGTCTTCACTCATGATGGTTTTCAGAAGTGTTCCTGAGCCATGCTGCGATTTCCCTAACACGGTCATGCGTGTTTGTAATGCAGTGCTGCTGGAGGACCGCACTGACATCCAACACCGATTTTCAGCCTCAAACCTCGTGTATAATTTTCCGGATTCTTCTGAAGTAAAGTCCTCCTTATATTGTTAGTTGTTGTTAAACATTTGTCCCTTGCAGTCTCTCTGAGCGAACGTCTACCCAGCTCAAAGGCACCTTTTGTGTTGTCTGCAAATTCAAATTAAGATGGAAATTTTCAAACAACCACCACCTTTCTCAGTTTCGACATTGGATGTGTTATCTTTGTGGCATTTTCAGATGTTTGCAATTGTAAATTTATTCCATTCTGAGTGTTTTGGGAAAATAGTAGTGGCATTTGTGGTGCAACAGAAATGAATATTTTATCTTATTGTTCATATAGCTGATGTGCTTTTAGTGTAGACACGTGTCTCTTAACCAGGACCAGTGTTAAGTGGTCAGTGTTCTTGGTGTGGCTAACAACTGTATGCTACTGGAACTCTTCTTACCAGCAGGGGTGTTGGTTGGGACGCTCTCCAACTCTTGGACAATGTTGATATCCAACAGTTCAAAAGACAGAAGATCCTGACAAATGAACAACAACAGGTAACAAATTACAAGGCTATTGCACAGGTCACCTGATTGGAGGCAACCCGTCTCCAAACAATTACAAGACCATCTAATTTGTAAATGAAGTCAGACTGCCAAAACGTTGCGATCAGTCTGAGTTGGTCTGCACTGATGAGTCCAACTCATTTGTGATGCATCTCTTATTAACAGAGGACTCAACTCAACTCAACTGGATGCCAACTGGTTCTGCTCCGCTAATATTGCTACATAAATGCAGGGTTGCTGAGTGCCTATGTCATTTTGCCATTAAAGCACCATCCTGTAGCAAGCACAGCAGTGTGCAAAAGTCATAAGTCACACCCCATTTCTTTAGGAAATTTCTAGGAAAATGAGAAATGGCTGCAGTTATGTATTCAAACCTGCAGACATAAAGGCTCATACAATATAGAAGGCACAGTCAGACCTTTGTATAACTTCAGTGAATATTGGGTGTAAGCACCTTTGGGATCACTGCCATGCTGAAAAATTAAGCCATTGCCAATCAGATGCTTTCTAGTTGGTACTGCATGGCTGATAAAAATCTGATGATAAGACAAGGTGTCGGTGTTGAACAAAAGCTCCAAGAACACTGGCTGAAATGCCTCCACCGTGTTTTACTGATGGCTCACTGTTGTACCGCTCTCCTGACCTCCTCTGTAAATGCTGATGAGAATTTGAACCCCCCCCAAAAATTGGGTTCATCAGATCTGTTGCCACTGATTTTCAGTCCTGTTCCTGTGTAACTTGGCAAACCTCAGACTTTTAACCCTGTCTAAACAAAGCAAAGCTGCAACATACAAAGCAACATACACGTTCACTACAGAACGTGAGTGTTGAAAACAATAGTGTTTGTGTTTTGCATACCATTTTCACAATTCTCCTGTTTCTGGTGAACTTAAGAACAGGAAAGGCGTCTCACTGCCTTTCCTTTTTGGCCCACTTGTCAGCCGATCAGCATTTGGCCTGCAGTTAAGCGACCTGATGTTGGGATTTTGGAGGAACACATTTATATAGATTGAAAAGCCCTTGCCATAGGCTTGCATAGGCAATTACATAAGCAAATAGGGCTTGGTGTAACTCAGGTGATAGAGCAGGTCACCTACCAATTATGGTTCGATCCCTGTCTGCATGGGCAAGATACTAACCTCAAGTTGCTCTCCGATGCATCCATCGGAGTTTGAATGCGTGTGAACGTCAAATAAAAAGCACTTAGAGCACAGAAAAATGTGCTTGTGCGAATGAGGCAAGTTGTGCAAAGAGCTTTGAGTGCTCAGAGTAGAAAAGCACTATACGAGAACCAGTCCATTTACACAACCCTGGACAAGTAATCAATGTTCAAAGAACAGCTTTGAAAGACCTTCAGAAAGCTGGAGAACTATTGATCAACAGCACTTTAAAAATACCATGACTACCCCTCAGTCTTTCAGTAGATGCACCTGTGATATAATTTTATCAAGTTATCATATTCACAAGATTTTCAGAAAACAACTTAGATTCAGACTCATCTGAAATTGATACCGTAGGTGTATCTGCTAAAAAGCTCAAAATCCTATATCACCTCATTCTTAATTTATTGCATTCACAAACTTGGACGCTCATGTCACTTGCCCGCTCGGCGGGGGTGACGAAAATACATTCTACGGAAGTCTGCCTCCTTGGAAAAATAAATAAATGAATGGATGAATGAGGGGTGGCTCAATACTTTTGCACAAAAACTGTAAATTACCATTTGTGGACTCTGAATGTGAATTTAGATGGAAACAGATTTACAATTTTTGCTAATTCATCACAGTTAGTTGCAGCCTTATGGTAAACAGATTAGTGGTATTTGCCAATTTGAGGTCATTCTATCAAAGACTGATAGAGTAGCAGACTGACTCCATGTTGTCGCTGTTTTATTGCAGTGTTGATGCGACTGACTGCGAGTGTGGACCAGTCCCCGTCCTCAAAGCAACCATTTCAAAGGCAACGAGAGCACAAGTTTATTGCACACGGGTGCAGTTGTTTTGGTTGTGCTATGATCTCCAGCCACTGCTTTACCGATGACTGTAGCTTAAGAAAGCATTATGGGAAGTGCAGGATGCAGTGTTTCTAGATGATACATTCAGTGTTTGTTTATTATCAGCTCACTATAGAAGGAAAAAAAAAAGCAGCAGCTTTAGTGTCTGTGCTACACTCCTGATGATGTAGCTAGCTTAGCAGATGTCATTTTTTAGAATCAAGTCAAATTTGTGTGACCCGATTGTTTAACGATTTTAAAAACAGATGCTTCACTGTCCTGCACATTAATGTAAATTTTAAATAAACAGTTGATCACCTTAATAAAACAGTTAAAATATGACCCATTATTCCAGCTTCATGTCAGCTCAAGTATACATACAGTATCAGTATCTAAACATATCAGCTCAATGCCCACTTTTATTAGACTGTCCCAAGTAAATTGATATTAGCAAATTGAAGTTTAGGCGCGAGGATATCCATGGGACAGAAGCGTCAGAGTGCACAGCATGTTTGACTGCAGGTTACCTGTGCAGTGAGCAGGTCTACAGATGGGATGTAGTACTCTTCTTGGTCCACCGACAATAAAGGTTGTTCCCTAGAAGCTGCACATGCTTTCCCATCCTTTGCTACTGGGTTCTTGCCCTGCAGGCAAACATTCACATTAATGTCATTTGTGTGTTGCTCTTAGTGAATTTGCACATCCATAAATTTATTCCATTTTTAAACCTTCTAAAGTTCAATTTTTTTTGTATGGCATTTACAAACTACCCTTCCTTTCATATCAAAAATTCTTGAAAGAGTAGTTGTCAAACAGCTAACAGATCATCTGCAGAGGAATGGCTTATTTGAAGAGTTTCAGTCAGGTTTCAGAGCTCATCACAGCACAGAAACAGCTTTAGTGAAGGCTACAAATGATCTTCTTATGGCCTCTGACAGTGGACTCATCTCTGTGCTTGTCCTGCTAGACCTCAGTGCAGCTTGGTATGATAGTGGATGTCTTCCAAATTATGGGGATTTGTGCACAATCAGCACCACTGAAAAAGTCTACTGAAGACCCCGCTACGCTGGTCAGCACAATGATGCAGTGTGTGCCCACAAATGGCATCAGGACCAGCAGCCCTTCTTAACTTAAACAAGGCTGTGACCTTTTCATGAGATACCACAATCTCTTTAAGAGGATGAGTCTTTCAACATAAAGCACTTTGAGACGACTACTGTTGTGAATTAGCACTATAGAGATAAAACGGAATGAAACGCAATTGCAATCATTGGTTCTACCTGCGGCGTGACACAGGGTGAAACAAGGATCCCATCAGCCATCATGGGTGCTGGGGCCAGAGGGTCGACCACGATGCTGCACCACACTCTCGGTCCAAACTGCTCACCACCGTGGGCCAGACGCCAGTGAGATGTGTAGGAGCCTTCCACAGTGGGAGCACACAGTGCTACGCTCACTATACCAACCTGTACACACACACAAAAAAGTGTTTCAGTGCTTCACAAGGATACTGTCCAAAGCTCAGCTGGGATGTCTCAAACTCACCTGTCCTGGCTGGAGGAAGGGAACTGACACTTCTCTCCAACGGTCTCCAGATCCCACTGCCAAGTTTCCCCACATAAACTTCAGCTGCAGGAACCAAACAATACATAATATAATGCTCCCTTAGTGGGACTTAGCAGACAGTGGACCAAAACCTCCTACAGGTGTTGAGACTGAAGGCCAAAGAGCAATTTATACAACAACGAAAGCAACTTTCTGTGGTTATTAAATGTCAGCACTTTGCTGCTAAACTTGATGGAAAAAACACTGAAATCACATTTTACACTTAAAAATTACACTCTTAAGGAAGTATTGTTTGACTCATAGTGAAACAGGGTTGCATTTATATGAAACACAGAGTACAGCTAAACTAAGCTGTAGCACAAATGTCTGAAACTAATTACTGTTTGGCTGAGGCAGATGAGAAACGGGACCCTGAAACACATAAGATATGTTTGGGAGCATGAAGTTTGTGCTCATCAATCCAGCATATGACATCTCACTAAAAAGTTCCAAATCTGCCCAGCTGGTAGATCTAAATCAGGGCGACACCTCTACTTGTGGCCCGCATATTGACATGAAGAAAAAAAAAAAATTCTTATTAAAAAAAAAAAAAATCATTTAATATGAAGGCAATATGAGCAGGGTGTTACAGGCATAGCCCTTTAAGAATGTAGCCTGATGAGCGGTGTAGTCCGTGCTGCAGGGAGAACGTGTGGGACTGCCCCTCCCACTGCGTGTGTGTGAGCGTGAGGGAGGGAGAAAAAGGAGAGTCGAAAAGCACGAGTTGCTACCGACTAGAAACGGAAGATGAAAGTATGTAAATATAATAATAACCACTGCAGCCAAAAAGAGTGCCTGACGAGCCCAGTTGTAAGTAAGCTGTTTTAATGAATCCACTGAGCAGAAACAGACTGCTGTGCAAGTCTTTACCTTAGTATCAGCACTCCAGCTGAGAGTTCCAGTGTTCCTCATCTTCCAGTACTTGATAAACTTGGTCCCAGGACGCAGACGCGTTCCATCAGGGAGGTTTTCGTCCAAAAACGCTGCTGTCATGGCAGGAACCACCAGGGGGCAGGGACGCTTTGGACGCCTGGGCAAGAAGAAGAAGATCCCTTTATTCTAATTCTTTATCAAGTCACACATTAAATAGCCCTCTAACAATGCTTTAAATATGGTCACGTCTTTCACCTCCCATTCATACCTGTAAGGTGCACATCAGAACTGTCCAGAGCCGTGGCTGCAATGGACTGCACGGGCTGTTACATAGCAATTTTCTAGTCTTATTGACGGCTTCAGACTACTTGACATATTTTCCCATAATCTATACACTTTATCGCACTATAACCAATTTAGGATCACCGTTCAACCCAAAACACATGTCTTTCGACTTGCAAACTCCTGTTTCAAGGTCACAGTGGTGGTTACTGAAATTCTATGGCATTTACGTCACACCCAACCCCCAATGAGTTGATGAAGCCTCTCTGTGACTTGACCTGCGTGAGCAGGTGCTGATGTTTAAATAAAGAAAGATTTTGTTTGTGGAGCTACTCTGGAATGTTTTAAAAAGTCACTGGACAGTGACACATTAGGAGATAATGCGTCACTGTCCAGTCACTGGTAAGATTTGCACTAAGATAAATTAAAGTGCATTAAGGGATTTCTTGTGGTTCCTATATCCTGCAGCTTAACTTGTCTGGAACGTACTTTAGCTGGCGACTTACTCTGGGCTGTTGTGCTGTGTGGCTCGAGGCTGCAGGAGGACAGGGGAGGAGCTTCCATCTCGATGGGACGAGCTCCACTGTATGCCCCGCCTCTCCATCCTCAGCTGCTTCCGTATTTCTTTCACCTCAGCTTTCAGCAGGCGTTTTTCTGCTTTCAGCCGCTGCTTCTCTGCTTTTCGGAAACTGCGATCGCCCCGCCTGTAGAACCTAAACAACAATGCATTGAGATGGAAGTAACAACAGCAATATGGGAATATCTGCAGCCAGGTCTTCAAATGTTTCAAACTACGATTAGTTTGTTGACAGTGTTAAAGTACAGTAGCCATGTCACACCTGCTGTGGTCTGGGGCAGGTGATCCGTGCTCCGGGATGGACAGAGGAGTCCTGGCTCTCACGAGATTGTGACTGGGATCGTGAGAGAAGCTGCAGGGCTCGCACAGAGTACAAGAGGTACACACACTGTTGAGTGAAACAGCCAAGAGGGATGAGAGGAAAAGTCAGAGCGAAAGTGGGAAGTAGTTGGAAGTAGAAAATGGAAGAGAAAGCAAGGAGGAAAAGTGAGATTCTGTTTAAAAACTGACACCGTGATTAAGAGCACTCACTCAGTTTCACATCTGCAGAGGTGGGAGATAACCGTCAGTACAACATGGTGGTGCTGTTTGCCAGCTCTCGGCATGCAAGGAGAATGTAAGGAATTGCACAATATGTGCCCATGATCAAACTGCAATGATCAGTCATTACAGTACTTTCTGTGCAGAGCTGAAGTTAGATATTGGTGCGCCATTCTGGGGAGGAAAACTGAAGCCAAGAAGTGGTGTTCCTCCAAAGACTCTTCCTTCAAAGCAGTGAAGCGAACATTTACAGGGTTTTGGCCTCTGTTCATAACAACTTTGGGTGAGTGAATGTTTTTGTTCCTTTTTCAACTTATTCATCTATATACTGACATGTGTTAAAGTTAAAGGTTTAGCCTACAGCTGTGTCATGTGACTGCTGATGCTGGAACACCATGACAGTGTCTCTCACCAACAAAGATAAACCAACAAGCAGAATCAAAAGGAGTGAAGGAACTTCTACTGACCGAACTTTAGTCACAATCTACATTTACTCAACAGCACATACCTGCACTGATAGCCTCCTCCAGTAGTCTGCCCCCTGCAGGACGAGCAGGGAGGAGTTGAAGAGGATGGAGCTCCAGGCAGAGTGGAAGAGGACACCTCAGGGACCTGCTGGGTCTCTGCTCCTCCTACTGCTTCCACTCTGCCTCCACCAGCTCCACCAGCTCCTCCTGCTCCTCCTCCTCCTCCGCCCCCCAGGGGTTTGTGGATGCAGCACTGTCCTGAGAACTCCCGGCAGATCTTTTCCACTGCCTCACGAACTACCTGGTCCTTAAACTGAATGCAATAGTGAGCACTTTAGTCATCAGTCATTTAGCATAGTTACTGCTATGACACTCCATCAGGTTGTCCTTACCTTCTCCATGTAGGAGGTGAACCAGGCTGGGGGGGTCTTGTCTTCTTCTTTGGTCCCTTTTACTTCTTTCATGATCACCTGAGCAACAAAAGAACATTGCGCCACATTATCTATGCTGCACACAGAACACACAAAACAATCTATGTACATACAAACTTAGAAGCAGCATGGGCTAACATTCAAACATCTAAGTCGGTAGACAGCAGTGGATAAATGCACTAAGAAATGTGCCTGCTGTGAAAACCTGTGTGCTGGGGTCTTACCATGCCCTGTTCTGGCACTGCAGCCTGGACCTTGCGACTGACCACCTGAGCAAGGGCAGGGCAGTGCTGTGGGGGTCTGAAACCCCTCTTGGGCTCTGCTCCGCTAGCCTTGGTGGTGGCGACCCTCGTTGGCTGTCCTCGAGTCTCGTACACATTCATGTGCAGTCGGTTCCCCTGCCTCACTGCACTCTGGAAAATTACAACAGACCGTCAATGCCTCCGTTTAGCTACATTTTACACCGAGAACACAAATGCTTTACTTAAGAAGAGTAGTCAGAGAGGACTCCTTTCTGGACCACTGCTGAATTTAGCATAACTGGACGTAAACGCAGTGATACTGTGTGAGCTGGGCGACAGTCACAGGCAAAGGCCCTGGTGATCCCATCTCCGGCTCTTAAAACTAGATCTTGGGATATGGAACGTCAGCTCCCTGGTGAGGGAGGAACCTGACTTAACGAAGGCACCAACCATATCGGTGCCTGCATGTTGAGGTTTTCCTCAGAGGACAAGAGAGTTGCTTCCCTGTGCCTTCAGGTCAGGGTCCTGACAGTCGCTTGTGCATATGCACCTAATGACTCTTCAGAGTACCAAGCCTTTTTCAAGTCACTAGAGGGGACCCCAACTAGGGACTCCATTTTCCTACCAGGGGGACTTCAGTGCTCACATGGTCAACAACAGTGAGACCTGTTTAGGAGGCCTGCCTGATCTGAGCCCAAGTGGTGTACTATTAATGGAATTCCGTGCACAGCACATGTTGTCCATAACAAACACAGTGTTCGAATATAAGAATGTCCGTAAGTGCATGTGGCACCAGGACACCCTAGGTCGGAGGTTGATGATGGATCTGATGGCGATGGATCATATCATCAGATCTGCAGCTGTATGTCTTGGAAAGTCGGGTGGAGCAGAGTGGTCAACTAATCACCACCTGCTGGTCAGCTGGATCAGGTGGCGGGGGTTATATAATGAGTATGGGCTTAACCTTCAGACATAATTTGAGGGCTTGAACAAAAATACTGCATTAATCATTAAGGCGCCATTAAGGGAGTCCCTTATTTTCAGTGGGTCAAATGTAATTGCACAAATCATGAAAGAAGATGAACATAAGTAGGCTATTATTACATTATTTCTTTATCAATTAGACAGATCAAAGTTCTGGAGTTGATTGTTGTAGCCTGGAATTTGCATTTGGAAAGCTATTGCCATCAACCCACAACATGTGGCCAGATGATCTCAATTCAAGTAAAAGAGAGAATCACGGGTGGGAAAAACATACCCTTCGCAACATATCACAATAACATAGAAGCTTAGCATTTTAAAAATGCCTTATGGTGGATGACAACATGAATGGCACATGAAAATATCCTCCATAAATTTGGAGTCTTCCTCACACACTAAGAATAATTGTGGAGTTCCATAGTGTTTCATGCTAGAACCAATTCTCTTTACATCATACATGGTTCCTTGAGGCAGTTTCATTAGAAGGCATAGCATATATTTTCACTGCTATGCAGATGATGCCCAGCTTCATCTATCAGTGAAGCCATAAAGGAGGAAACACCTTCAGATGGTCCAGGCTTCAGGCCATCAATGCATGCAGAGGATTTTTGTTTACCCAGTATTGCATTCATTTATTTAGTCGCATGTTATCATTTAAAAGCTGTTCACAGCATCTCAATCCAGATGCAAGTCCCACACTGGGGATCAATACCAGACCTTTTCTTCAGCTTAATTTATGAAGAAATAATGAAGGAAAAATCCAGAACTGCCCATGAAACTGCTTCTGAGAGAACTATCCAACTATATTTGAGATCTTAAAATGGGGCACTATGTATAAAAAAATATTAACAACCTGTCAATTAAAGCTGCAGAAATATTCCTTAAAGCCTATACTATATAACAGCGTGCCAATAATCTGACTGTTGCACAAAAGGACAAGAATGTGACGGTACAGTGCTAAGGACTTCTGCATATCTGCTTAGCTATACACAAGTCAGAAACTTTCCACAGGATGTCTTTACTGTAAAAGAACCTTAAATGAGCTTACCTTCAGAGCCTCCTCATACTCAGCTGGGAACAAAGGCAGAAATGACCAGACATTAATACGAGTCCACTTTTTATTTGGATTTGGTTCACTGTGTTGCATCATATGACTGCTTAGATGTACTTACCTTGGCTGTTAATGGACACCTGGAGGAAGAAAAGGAGAAGATGATAATGTAAATATGTGTTAAGAATGCATTACGTGGAGGAATTAAAGGAGCACTCCTCTATACATGGTCTGCTCACTTGTTAGGGAATCCTGGTCAGAATGTGAAAAAAGTTCATGTCAGAGAAAATAACTACGAAGATGTTGTAGACACAACTTAGCACAGTCATTTAGCTAGGTTACAAGACTCTTACTGCATCGGTAACTCTGGCTTTAGGTTAGATGTACCTTACCAGCTCACTAATCTCACTTTGTATTGCACTCCTCAGAGCAAGAACACAGTCTCTTACCTCCTCGTTCTCCTCATCAAAATAGGTCAGCTGGAGGCTGCACAGGCCAAAGGAGCGTTTGACCTGTAATAAACATACAGACAAATGTTGTGAAACTCAGCTGTCACATCCAAAGTCAACTTATATTTACTTATTCACTGTAAATCTCAAAAGCACAGTGCCTTAAAAGACAAGAACTCTGAATGCCTGGTGTGCAGCAACACTGTGAGGAACCCTGAAGTCATTTTTGACTAACTACTCAAAACCCCCAAAAGTTGATTCTGTTTATCTGGACGTAGCGTTTGCAGTGGGAGAAATATTTCCCCAACTATCTGTGAATGGTACTCATGGCCACTGATCAATGATCAGTGGTCTTTGGTCAGTGGTTGTCGATCAATGGTCATGACAGCTTGCATATTAATGATCAAGGAACTGACCTCACAGCCCATTGTTCATTCAGTGGGCTGGTTTCAGTCACTGTGCAAATGTACTGTTTATAAGGTTGGGGAAACCTGCAGTCAGCTGAGACTGAACAAGTCACCTGGATGTGTGACGCTATGTCCTGATGAACAGAATCAACCTTTTGGGATTTCCTTACCTGGATGATTCGATGCATGCATTGAGAGAACTACTCAAAACTTTTTATTACTTCAGGGCCCGACTATTATCTGTAATTAGGCAGAACACTGCAGTGAGAGACCCCAAGTCTCCCATATTAGCTTCACTGACTGCTTTATGAATCCACAATTGAACTTCAAATCATTCTGGGTAAGTCTTGAATGATCAGAGCCCACGATATCTTACAGACCCTCCCAACAGAGGACTTCTTTCTCAGACTGCTGGCTTGCTTCAGGTTCAGAGCTATTCTTATACACAGTCCTACATTTTCAGAGGGTGAAAAGTAACAATTTTACATAGAGGCAGTGTTTTTTAATATTTTGCAGTCAACCAATCGCTGCTTGATCACTGCTCAAGCAAAAGCCCATGAACGTCACCAGATGGCGTTTCCTGCCAGGCTTTGACTCCTTCAGTTAATGTAATACTTTTGCTGAGTTCTGTGAATTGACACTGTAAGTCTGCACTTCAATCACATCTTAGGGCGCTTGATTTAAAATCCACTTTTAGTGTACAATTTTTCAATTCAATTCAATTTTATTTATATAGCGCCAAATCACAACAACAGTCCCCTCAAGACGCTTTATAATGTACAGTAGATCGTACAATAATAGATACAGAGAAAACCCAACAATCATATGACCCCCTATGAGCAAGCACTTTGGCGACAGTGGGAAGGAAAAACTCCCTTTTAACAGGAAGAAACCTCCGACAGAACCAGGCTCAGTGAGGGGCGGCCATCTGCTGCGACCGGTTGGGGTGAGAGAAGGAAAACAGGATAAGTTTTGTTTGTACAGAAACAAAATTGTCCAAACACTTATGGACCCACACCCTCCCCTCCCCAAACCAGCTGCCCCTCGCTGAGCCTGATTCTGTTGGAGGTTTCATCCTGTTAGGAGGGAGATCCTCCCACTGTCACCAAATGCTGCTTTGATTATGCTCATACTGTAACAAAACTGTTCTCTCTCGAATATCGTAGACCTACATTTATATTACAATATAAAGTACCTTGACATAACTGTTATTGTGGTGTCATAGCAAAAAAAATGAACTGAATAGTTTACACATTGGGCACAGAGTGGACAAATTCAGATCCATAATTGTCAGTGAAATTAGGATGACATCACTGACCCAAACTCTGGTGCATGTGTGCACGTGAGTGCGACGAGTGCTTCGGCCGCTGAAGGACTGAGAGCAGAGGTTGATCCTGTACGCTCGCGATCAGGAAGATGCCCCCGCAGATGACTTATGCTCATCGCTGCTCAGCCACAGGAACCGGTTCACAAGGGATGCCTCCATTTATACTCCTGCTAGCTTTTGACAAGCTCTGAGCAGCACAACGCATGCCTTTGTGGCTCTTTTTCCTACGCTTTTGACACAAACAAATATAAGCTCATACTGTTCAAATGAAAAACAGTAAACGCTAAACCCTGAAGAACAAAACCTTTTGCAACGGTCTCAGCAGTATGACAGCAGCACTCACACGAACGATGTGCTCCAGGCTGCTGTGACCAAGAAAAATGGACCGTAAAGCCAACAGTGCGGTGCTCCAAGCCTGTATTTCACCTTCTTGTTCCTGACTTACTGCATGTCCAGTCCCAGTAATATACAACAGGCCTCTTGCTCAGGGCTCCTCTTTACACTGCACAGTACTACCAAACAGATCTACTGCAGCTCTTGATATCCACATCCTTCCAGTGTGTAGTTATATTTCCGAGGAGGTGCACGCCAGACGATGGCGTACGTTTAACACAGCAATGAGCTGAGCTCTTTCAGTCAAATCTATGTTGTCCTATGGTTACTAAGGTCAGGCGATTGGACGAATTTATCAACCATCTACGACAGGCTGAGCCTTTCACCGATTGTTTTTACAAGAGCCATTTATTTATTGGCCCATGAGTAAGTTTGCTAATAATGTTGGTTGAAGCTGAGAGAAGCAGTCAATGGAAAAAAATAAAAGCGCTGTATTAACGGCACGAACAAATGCCCCCTGCTCAGAGCGCGCCCAAACACAGCGACTCATTCACTCAAACTCAGAACAGGAAGAAAGGCAGCAGCCTATGTTCAGAAAAAAACTGAAACATTTGATTTAAATTAAAAAAACAAAACAAAACAAAACAAAACAAAACAATGGTGGGAGGGAAACAAAGAGAAACTGGCTTCTTTTTCCCCACTATAACCGTGTTTACGGGCTGTTCCAGTGTTTATCTGTCTTACACACTCGACCAAACAACAAATCCTAAATTAAACAAAAAGGAAGTTAAAAATCTAAATGTCTCTTCCAGCGAACATTTAAAAAACAAATCTGACGTAATGTTAAGTCTTCTGTGCGATTTGGCGCATCTCAAATAAATAATCCAATAAAGTACCTATATTAATACTGAAACAAACAAGAAAAGGAGGTCAAATATTTCCTCCAAACAAAACGCAGAAATTCTAAACGTGCACATCAGTCCGTGCGTGATATATCATGCGAATATATCGCGTATCGTCGGTTATTGGACTGCCGATTTTTACACATCGCCCAACCTTAATGGTTACGACACCATACATCGACAGCAAAGCGGTCATTTCTGTCATGTTCACACGAAGAACATGTGAACCGTACACCGGCTGCTATTATCAGCTGACGTTAGCTCTTTGCTGATCTGTTGGTGTAGCAGTCAGTAAATGAAACTTCAAAAGAGGAGACAGGAGAAGCATGATGATGTTACACAGTTCGCCCACTAAGGGGCGCTCTATAACGTCCAAGCAGAGTGGAGACGAGCAGATCAAGTACTACACATAACAAATATTAGAGAAATCTGTGCGTGTTTCATGTGTTTGGAAGGGGGGGAAAAAATCTAATCAATCAATATTTAATATCAGAATTTTAAGTGAAATAAAAACAGGCTAGGCTCTACTCCACACTGCTGCTCAGTGAATAACATAAACACGTTTCATTTTGTTGTGTTACTAAAATACATGAGCTCACTAAGTGTAAATGCTTCCATGTATTAATTTGTTCCATTTTATTTGACAAAGTTAGGAAAGCAGTGTAAAGTTAATCACACGTCTGCCAGTGTCTTCCTCACAGCGAAGAGAAGTACAGCAGTCTGTTCACGACCCCTGGATCCACATGATACACAAACAGGTGCGACCCTGCTCTGTGGTCCTGTTTTTTTAAAATCATGGTTTGGGGCTTTTGCATTTTAATATCTTTAAATGTCTTTGTGGTCTTTTTCCATCTTGGGGTTGGAGTGTACCACTGCGCATGCCAATGAATCGACTACGCTGTTTGCCGGCGTGCTGACTTTAAATCACGTGGGCAGAAAACGCAGGAGTACGTACAGGCTCGTATCCTGTCTGCGGGGGTGGACTCGCCTCCCAGATGCCCGTTCTGATCCACGAAGAGCCTTAAAGGTCACAAAATGATTTCTCTGACATTCAGCGTGTTTCGCCGTGAACGTACAAAAACAGTGTGGCTCAGCCTGAAGGGACGAGCACATCTTGAATAGCCTGGTGTCTACGCGGTGATCACGGCCCGCATGTGAAGCTGCTCAAAATGAGTGCGGCCCGTCATGAAGCAGGCTGGGCTGCAGGTCTGCGCGGTATGACGCACTCCTGGTACTTCCCGCACACCGTCACACCTGCTGGGCCGGGCCGCTCACCGTTTCCATGACGGCTCAGGCTGGAGTAATCCTCTCCATGGGGAACAGAGCGCCTCACGGCACGGAGGTGTAAGCCGTCCGCCCCGTCTCTCTGACAGCACCTGTGGGGCCAAAGCCTGCACCCCGTCTCTCTGACAGCACCTGTGGGGCCAAAGCCTGCACCCCGTCCCTCCGCCCCCCCGCACCCCTGCACCCCGTCCCTCCGTCCCTCCGTGTGGTGTGTGGCGTCGTGT
>VVHJ01037876.1:18622-30711 GCA_015107715.1 Tylochromis polylepis
ACCTCACCAGCTCGGTCCACCACGATTATCCGTCGAGCTGTGAGGCGTATTTTGTGTTTACATCAGCGCAATGGACACGCCCACTTTGCATCACGTGTCCGGAACAATTTCTTCTTTAGGGTGCACGGCACTTCGTATCACTCTAAGTTGCATTACTGCCCCCCTCTGGTTTAATACCGCCACATTAGCTCGTCTCCGCGATACTGTAGGCTCCTCTAATGAAAATAGAGCCACAAACGGGTGACATATTAAAAGAAAACCTATGCTGCCGTGCTTTGGGTCCACTAGTCCCTTTTTGCATATTGGCACAAAGTTGTTTCAAATGAACAGGAGCGTCGTTTTTGATTAGACCATGAAAGAAAAGTTCATTAAAGGGCAGGTGCGTTTGTTAGTCACCAGGTTAGGTCAGATCTGAAACACACCTCTGTCCCTCACAGCAAAGCATCCCTCCACAGGTCCAGCCTAACTTCAGCGCCTGTAAGCTGAGCGCTGATTGTTCTGATGAACTGCTTTCAGCGGGACTCCAGGAGCTGTTTGGGATCTAAAGCGCTTCAGCAGCAGGCAGCTTTTCAGCATCCACTGTTTTAACGAGAAAGACCCACCAGAAAGCTTACTGATGATCATGTATCCATGAATTCAGTATTGGCCTGTACCTGCAACCATCAGGAACCTCTGATGACTGTTGAGCTCTTGTGTTGTTAAAAAATTGCATTAATGCTTTGAATTTCTGCAATCTGATGTTTGTTCACATGTTCAACTGCAGCAGTCTAAGGAGCTTGGAAAGAAAAGTGTCTGAAACGTCTTTAGGTTTCCTTGAAGACGTTTCACCTCTCATCCAAGAAGCTTCTTCAGTTCTCAGAGCAACTGGTGGAGAGTCCCCAAGAGGGTCATGGACCCCCTGCTGATCCTCTACCTCAGGGGTAGGAAACTCCAGGCCTCGAGGGCCGGTGTCCTGCAGGTTTTAGATGTCGCCCTGAGTCAACACACCTGAATCAAATGATGAGTTCATTACCAGGCCTCTGGACAACTTCAAGACATGTTGAGGAGGTACTTTAGCAATTTGAATCAGCTGTGTTAGATCAAGGACACATCTAAAACTTGCAGGACACAGGCCCTTTTCATGGGTGTGGGTCACCCGTTTTCACACCTTTCAGTGACTGAGAACCTTCACAGACATATTCAGCTACAGTACTGTGCAAAAATCTTGAGCCACCCCTCATTTCTTTATATTTTGCTTCTTTGACCTTCTTTGTATTTTTATTTTTCAAAGTCTTTATCAGTAGTTCTCCAGATTTTTGAAGTTCTTTTAAAGAATTCTTTGGGCAAAAAGATTCTTTATCCCTTTTAACTTCTTTTTTTCACCTCTTGGTTCAAATCATTGTCAATATGTACAGAGGTGGTAATGAGAGAGGTACAGCAGTGAGTTGTCAGGGTTTGGGTGTTGGAGATCTTGTCAAAATTACTGAATTTCAGCATGACAATGATCCCAAACACAGTCCCAGTGCAGTAAACGCATACCTGGATAGAAAAACACACAGTGGAACACTATCAGTCATGGATTGGCCTCCCTAGAGCCCAGACCTCAACATTATTGAAGCAGTCTGGGTCCTTCAAGAAGTCTACCAAGAACTATTCCTGAAGATACTTAAGTGACAGAAAGCTGCCTCAGAGAGTTCCGACTGTGCTGAAGAACAAAGGTGCTCACACCCAATATTCACTTTCAAATTCACTGAAATTGTGCAAAGTCTGTTTGTGCCTTCTATACTGTATTTGCATGCACACTATAATGCCCAAAGTGTTTGCTTGTCTGCCTTCACACGCATGAACTTGAGTGACATCCTATTCCTAATCCATAGGGTTTGATAGCGTGTTGGCCCAACCTTTACGGTTTCGACTCTTATCGGAAGGTTTTCCACGAGATTTAGGAGCGTGTTTATGTGAATTTCTGAACTTTTTTCCAGAAGCACATTTGTGAGGTCAGACACAATTCAAAAGATTTCAGGGCCTGGTTAAGGCCCTAATATTTTAAGATCCAAGCAACACCCCTAGATGGAACATTTCTATACTGATGAGTTAATATGAAGCATGAAAGTCTGCATTTCAGTCGCATCTTGTTTGATTTGAAATCCACTGTGGTGGTGTACAGAAGCATAACTACACAAACTGGCTCATTGGCTCACATGTTTCTGTGTTTTCTAAAGATTAAAGCTCAGTTGAATTTCTTCTCTCCACCAAAACCACCTTGCTGGAACACATGGTGCCGTTTAAATGCTAAAACTGCCCCACAGTGACGTCCAGTGAGTGTTTGGGTAACTCATCAATATATTTAGAAATACCTGCTGGAGGAGCCAAGATCGAAGCACTAACCTTCCAGTTGGTAGACAGCCCACTCTATTTCCTGAGCAACAGCCCCCCTCATTTGCAATCACGATTTCCATACATGACCCTGGAATGTCACTTCATTAGTCGGTATCCACTTCCTGAGATCAGCTGAGCGCTCTGAACGCCCTCACGCACAAACTGAGCAGCTCTTGTTTCTTGCCCTTTGAGGTGCTTCTGTGGGAAGCAGTCGTGGTAAAATTGCCCCCAGGGAACAGCACTGTTTGTTGGATGCAGAAAAAAAAGTCGAACTTGACACCAGGTTCAGTCATCAGTTATTCCTTTAATATAAAACAGTAACAGAAAGAATGAGGCCACACCAAAGATGCAATCTGGTCGAAGTAAAGGACATGTCATAATTTTCACTGCAATAACAGATGTCTGTATAAATAAAATCTATGTTCAACAAGTAGCCTAAGACTGAGGTCTGCCTAGACGGAATACCAAACACAGTTTTACACAGCTGGAGCTACGGGAACAGGTACACTACTCCTGAATGCAGGAGACACATCAACATGAACCACGCACTGATATGAAGATGATCCGCACTGCGCTTTCAAACCTTCATTTCTTGTCTTTCATCACAATGTGAGTAAGGGCACGATGACAGTAAGCGTGACAGAAAAGGGACCTCTCATCAGTTCCTAACCTTTGTGTTAGAGCAAACAAGCAAATTCATCATGGAGGTTCTGACACAGGAGAACACGCTGTACACGGCAGCTTTCCAAGTAACAAGTCCTTCTTTCATGCAGTCCATGGAGTGAAGATGAGTATGTCTTTGTCAGGTTAGAAAAGAGGCTGGGAAGAGTATTAACAAGGTTTACAGTGGTGACAATGTGGGACTGTGTGGAGGACTTGGTCATGCGGCTCCACCTGTACCACTTGCTGTAAGAGTAACACGAGAGAGAATTCCAGCAGACATTTGTCAGAGCACTTCTCACAGAGACTTCTGTACATGTGATTTGCTACTGACAGGATGAGAGTTGCTGGGTTGTGACTGAATCAGCATATCCCACTGCTAAGCCCTGTGGGGAGAATGTGGAGTAATGCAAGGGAACACGCTAATTTCATGTGCACGAACAGGCTTTGGCATTAAAACGTGGTCAGTCTGTTCCGTCTGTCCCTGTGAGGGTTTAATGAAGCGGTGTCATTGTGTCCTGAAACTGTCGTAGAATGGTGTCGTGTTTGCTGTGGACTGTGGTGAAGTGCATCGCAAGTTCAGCTGCTCATTCGGCCTCTTTTGCCCGGCCCGGGTCTGGACTCAGTCCTCTTTGGCTTGGTGCTGTTCACACATGGTGAGGACTGACATCTGGAGCCGATGCTGCATCTGCACTCACTGATCCTGTAGAAGAGTTGGACAGAAAAACTTGAGTCTATAGCACAATGGTAATAAGAAGCAGAAGTGCCTGCTGCAAGGGGAAAAGGACAACCCTTTGAATATAGTAATACAAACACAAATAGAGTTTTGCATCAGAATTTACGGAGTAAAAAGAAAACAAACGAGTAGGGAAAATACCAGGTCTTTGGTTCAGCTGTGAGAAGTGTGGTCACCAGCTAGTGGTGCACACTGTCACTGCAGATCTGAGACGCTCGGCAGGCTGGAACTTAGACATAGCCACGTATATTTGTGCCCAAAGCACCGAGAGAAAATAACCAGGCCTTTACATTTCTAAGCTAGAAGTCAATGCATCGAAGAGATCATTATTCTTTGTGTTTGTCAGTATTCTAGCAGGAGTCTCTGGTATGAGTTGCAGATGTGTGGAAGCATTAAATCACAATGGTCCGGCCCACAAGTAATAAAGAAGTTGCTTAAATCACAATCTTAGCTGTATTCAAAAAGAAATGGAGCTAAACAACTGAACACGAGGCCAGAAAACAAAGGCGAAATGTTTCACCTTCTAAAGAAACAGCTTCTTATCATCAACACCACTGCCCCCTTTATTTTCTGGACTCCTGCTTTGTCTCCGCCTTTGTGAAGAAGACTGCTACAACTTCAGCGGATGGGCCTGATGAGTAAGGATGAGATGTTATTGATGTTTCATTACTCCATTTCAGATCTGCTGCGGAATGATGGAGAGCACTGGCTGTACACCGAGTGCTAAAACACATCACTGCCTTGAGGCTGCAGGTTACATCCGTGTCTGTTATACTGTATGAGGTGAAGAGTTTGGAGTAATTCATTTGGCACTAAAGACTGTATATATATATTTTAGGCTGACGCCATTATAGCAAAGAGTTCTTGCTAAAGGATGGCTCATCATTAGTTTATGGATTCTTAAGTTGTGGCAAAAAACCTTATTTATTAGATTTTATTTAGTTTAGTTTTATTTTAGTTCTCTGAAAGTGTTCATTGTCTTGTCCGGTTCCTGAATCACCAGCTTGGCAGCGTGCGGTTTTAACCTTTGTCCTTCCTGGTTGCAGGCATCACAAAATATGGTGTTTCCACATAGTGTATAACACAAAGTGTTCAGGCATTTTATTTATCGTTAGTGAGCTCTCTACCTTTATCAGTTGTGAGAGTACACACTCCCTCCACCAGCTCTTTGGCTTCCACAGCCAGTTGGAAGGCAGGGTCAGGAATTGGTGATGGGATGTCGGGGCTTTCCGTGGCAGGAGATGACCTGTTACTCCTGATACAGACAGACACACAAGCAGAAGGACAATTAGAGCGGGAACTCTACTGCAAAGCTGAAAGGAACTCGTAAGGTGGAGGTGACGCTCTCTTACCCCCCTTCTCCAAATAGGCTGGGCGTGGTCAGCACTTTGTGGACGTTCTATACAGAGAGATAATGTGACGGTTAGCCGATGTTCTAAGACCAAGCACTGGCAGCAGTAACACACACACTGTGCTGTCAGAATGAGGCAGACCAGAGAGAAGAGCTTGACTCTTGATTCTGAGACCTCCCCCGCTATTGGTGTCATCAGCCACAGGCTGCACCTTCTCCTTGTTGTGTTTTTCAAAACTGTTTTCTACGCTGATGACTTTGCGCGCACGCCTGTGTCTGATTGGTCCCTGCACTTGTCTCATCCCACCTTCCATCCTGACTGCTCCACCTTTATTCCACCTTCCACCGTCACTGATTGCACCAGTGGATATCAGGTCTTTGTCATTCCTCTTGATCACACACGTTTGAGTCCTCTGTTTGCTCCAAAAACAAGACTTCAGAATAGAATCAATGTTGGAAACATCCACCCAAAGCCAGTTTCTAGGAGGACAGAAGGTGTCGGTGGAACAGACTGTACAGCAGCTGGTTTATCGCTTTGGACAGAGCTGTAGCCCATCCTTCCATCACTGGGGGGCAGTCTGACTCCATGAGGGTTTTTTTTCCCGTCACTACATTTTGAGAACAGAGCTGGAAATCTCAGAGCTACATGTGCAGCCTCCACATCATCTGTCGCACACCATACAAGCAAAGCCTCGCCGCAAACGCTCAAGGCTTTGGCCAAATTATGCAACAATTATGTACAGCTCTATGCAATTTCCTACTTCATCCATTAACTACGCAGGTCAAACTGTATTCTGCGGGTTCTCTTACATAGTCTTAACTGCAAAATAAACAATTCAGTCATTAAATACGTCATTACGTGTATAGTGGCTGACATGGTTGCCATAATCTGTTCTTCTCTAACATTTACACTTCTATGTTATTTCACTCTAATTTTGGGGAAAAAGATGTACATGAACTATTATTTAATTTTTAAATGACTACATCATTTCTTTATTGGCACTAACGGCATTTTTTCAGTCTGTATGTGTGAGTGTGACTGCAGGGAAGACGATGAAATATAAAAAGGTGGCAAGCGGATCGCTCTCTTGGTAATTAACCACAACTAAAGGGAAAGGCGGCAAAAACTCCATCCTTGTTATCGTGAAAGCTTGCAGTCTTATAGATCATGGGAGAAGATGTTGACAAACGAACTACGGAGGTACTTGGAAGCTAATCGGTTCTAAAGAGAGCTGAGTCTGAATAGGACTGATTTTTTTTTAACATGTACCATGCTCTGTGCGTTTGTTTGACAATACAGTCGGAAGGACAGATGTCTCTCAAATGAGGTCTGAGACTATGCTGCACTGACGGAAAACACAGTTAAGTGTAGATACTCAGTTATTGATCATCCTCCCTCTCACTAACCACCTAGGCTAACGTGTGACGTAGAGGAGTCAGTGTGAAGACATCTTTAACAACACCTTTAGCAGTTTAGCAAAGAAAGGCTTTGATGGAAAGGGGACGTTAGCTCCCAGCATTCCAGGTTTAATGCAACAGGAGCAGACAATATTAGCTGCTTCAGATCAGCATCCATGAGAAATAACTTGTTTTGCTAATACACCACCTTCACTTTTCAATAATATTTGGACTCTCTTTGTAGATACTGATGGTTAACCAGGTCATGCAACGCTCAAGTCTTTCAATTCAGCTGTGTTTCAGTTTTTATTGATGTATTTTTTAATGTGCTTTTTTCCTGAGCCTATTAAAAGCTGCTGTTTTGGAGATGCATGGCCTTCGGAGAACAGCTATGATTACTGAGTTTTTACGAATCAGTATAAGATTATATTCCCAACATCCAGACTCATTTAACACTCTGTAGAATTAGTATTTTCATTTTAATACTTTAAGTAAATTTTGCCATTAATACACGGTTTCATGAGTGCAAATCTATAAGCTTGAATTGATGTGTGAAACCCACGATAACACTGTGCATTACCACAGAATAGAAAGGAATGTGTCAACAGCTCAGGATTACTGTCCCGTCCCAGTCTGGACCAAGGTTTAGCTGTGAGACGGAAAGGACGGAACACCAGTCAGAGTGGTACCTGAGCAAAGCCCAGCAGCTTCTTGTTGGAGATCTCCAGATGTTTCCTGCTCAGCTCCGACTTCTTCAGCTGGCAGTCAATAGTTGTCAGCCTCCTCTTCAGCTCCCCTACCTCCTCCTGACAAACACACACCAACACACTCAGCTTGTGTAAGTGTGTTCGTAATAATCAGCGGAAGAGCAGCCTACATTTTGTAATGTAGACAACTCTTTAGGTACATAGTACATTCGTGCATCGTGTATCACTATACAGAACAATGACCTTTGACCTAATGCCCTTGAACTTATTTGATGTGTGAGATGTGCAGTACTGTGTGAGGCTCTGTAAAGTGAAGATGCTTTTAAAAATACAGACATTTTCTTCCTCTCCTGTCCGGTGGCCCTGAACAAGGCTGCAGGCCACTGACAAGGGAGTGATTGATGGCTAAAGCTAAAATATGCACTACTCTTCTGATTGGTAACAGAGCGACACTCTAATATCACTCTCTTGCAATGTCATTGTACCTGCACGGACTCTGCTCCCCTTCTTTGCTTTTTGTTAGCCAGCTGGCTCTTCAGGTCTCTGATCTCGGCCTCCAGCAGCTGGATGACTTCTTCATAGTCCTGCTCAGCACTGCCGGCCTGCTGATGCACCGCCTCAGCCGCCTGCAGACGACTCTTCAGGTGAGTGTTCTCCTCTACAGTCAGACAGGCTTTCTGGGAGAAATGATAGAAGGATTCACAAGAAATCTGTTGATGCCTTTAGTCTAGTCTTTGTCCATGTTTTAGCTACAAATTCAGATGATTCAGCTTGCCAATGAGATGTATTTTACATTGCTGAATACATATTGCTGGCATATACAACAGGATGATCATATGATTGTATTATTTGCAATTTTATTTTACCAACTGAGACATTTGTAAAATGACTTAATTGGTTCTCATATCTTAAACTGCCCTACGACATGCCCTATTGAGAAGCTGCAAAACTACACCGTTTCGAATCATTCATCAACGCTAAAAACAACCGATATTATCAGCGGACTCATTTTGTTTAGTTTCACTACAAAAATAATTTCCATTCAACTTCAACCCCGTTGTTCCACGCTGTTTGGAGTGGCTCACATCCCCCGGTTGCAAAAATGTAAAATAACTTGAGACACTGCACGTCTGCACATGGTGTACAGGCTGGCCTCTGACCTCCGAGGTCTTCTGCAACTCCTCCTCGAGGGTTTTCTTGCTGTGTTCCATGTCCTTCAGCATCACCTGCCAAGAGAGGCAGCAGATGAAGTGGCAGCTTCCTGTATGACTGTTAAAGAGCACACCTTTCCATTCAGGGGACAGAAACATGACTGTGATAAGAAGTCTCATCGGGTGTTATGTTTTCGGCTGCACAATTATCAAAAACTTAGCTGGCCAATCTGTATGATTCTTGGTGGCGAGGTGGCGCACCGTAAAGATAAAGCAGCTAAATCTTATTGTGGATGTGACTTGTTTAGGTTTCGGTTTGCAGAGGTCTGTGGCTTTCCAACTGAGTGTGTGTTTGTTGGCTAAGTGTGGGAACAGGATTCTTTGTGTTTAGTTTTAACTTGTGCACTGTAGAAGGCATTCTCACTATTTCATTTGGTAGCCAAAGAAATACCACCAGAAAGTCTAGCACCAGCCCTAGTCTATGATACAAAGAGACTACTGTTTAAGAGTGTAAATAACACAAGCCTATTAAATTGTATAAATTTGACCATATTTCTGGGCACTGTTCAAGGAAGCAGGTTTAGCTAGCAAATCCGAGCTAACTCTGAGATGAGGAAAACTCAGGTTTTCTGTTCCCGAAAGAGTGTCAACTTCAACTGTGACTTTGTTACCACTGTAAAAAAAAACTAAACCTGCTTGCTGGCAGGTTTTCTTCAACAAACTCTGAACTTTTCTCTGACTCCTCCCATCCTGCTTATTCTCCAGAAAAGTGGCTGTCAGAGCACAGAGCAAATTCATCTGCAGATTTTTAGAAACACTAGAAACATTTAGACATTAGTTTGTTATTTTGTGTGGTTAACCTGTGTGCTTTTACAGTCATTCAGTCGTTAGTATATAAGAACAATGACAGGGATTATGTAACCCATTTATTGTCAGCTCAGAATAAAATCCATTTTCTCCATCTTTCTAACTCTGTGACTGTAATGCAGCTGTCAGGCTGTCAGTTTCCTTGCGCTAAAACATTTACTCCAACTTCTTCATGTAAATGGGACTAAGGTTAATTATGTTTTGTTATGTATGGAGTGCCACAGGCTTCCATGCTAGTGCCAATTATGTTACATTATACATGCTTGCATTTGCAATGGTATGCTGATGATAGCCAGCTTTATCTATCCATGAAGCCAGATAACACACACCAATTAGTTAAACTGCAGGAATGTCTTAAAGACATAAAGACCTAGATGGCCTCTAATTTTCTGCTTCTAAATTCAGATAAAACTGAGATTATTTTACTCAGCACTTAAAATCTTAGAAATATGGTATCTAACCACATTCCTACTCTAGATGACATTACCTTGACCTCCAGTAACACTGTGAGGAATCTTGGAGGTATTTGTCCTTCAGTGCACATATTAAACAAAATGTAGGACTGCTACAGTAATGGTGAAAAACTAGTTCATGCATTTATTACTTCTAGGCTGGACTGCTGTAATTTGTTAATATCAGGATGTCCTAAAAACTCCCTGAAAAGCCTTCAGTTAATCCAAAATGCTGCAGCAAGAGTCCTGACAGGGACTAGGGAGTGCCATAAAATTGATTCTGTTGATCTGGATAAGTGTTTTTAGTTGGAGAAATGTTTCATCACTCATCCAAGAGACTTCTTCAGTCTGAGCTGACTGCAGGTTTTCCCCAACCTCATGAACAGTACATTTGCAGACCGAAACTAGCACCACTGATTACCATGATCATGAAACTCACAACTTACCGTTAGTAAGTGGTGCTATGTCCAGATGAACAGAATCAATTTTCTGGGATTTCCTGATCTGGATGATTTAGCATGCATCAAGACATATTAAAGAGAGAGCATATTTCTCCTATACTGGTTTCTCTTTATTGGCTCCCTGTTAAATCCAATTTAAAATCTTTCTAGTCACACATAAGGTCTTGAATAATCAGCCCCCCATCTCATCTTAAAGACCTCATATAACTGTATCACGCCAATAGAGCACTTGGCTCTCACACACAGCAGTCTTACTTGTGTTTCAGAGGGAATATAAAAGTAGAATGGGAGGCAGAGCCTTCAGCTTCCAGGCCCCTCTTCTGTGGAACCAGCTTCCAGTTTGGGTTCGATCATCTTGTTCACTCACTATGTGTTTATACTCTATATTTAATCATTAGTTACCATTAATCTCTGGCTCTCTTCCACAGTGTGCTTTTGTCCCGTCTTCCTCCCTTGACACCAATAGCAGATGGCCGGCCCTGCCCTAACCCTGGTTCTGCTGGAGGTTTCTTCCTGTTAAAAGGGAGTTTTTCCTTCTTACTGTCGCCAAGTGCTTGCTCATAGGGGGCTATTTGACTGTTGGAGTTTTATATTATTGTAGGGTCTTGTATTGTAGGGTACAGTGAAAATGACAAATAACCAAGTTTTACAGTTACAGTAAAATGACTGTCATGTGTAGTTAATCTCTGTAATATTCTGGATATTTATAATTGAGCTATTTGTATATATTAGAGCTATTTCTTTGTAATATATTGTATTATTTAATTTAGTTCAGTCTGTTACTGTTCTTATTGTCTTGGAGCAACTGTAACCATATAATTTCCTTAGGGATTAATAAAGTATTCTGATTCTGATTTAAGGTCCAAGGTTTGACAGCTGTAATGAGCAGCCATTTACTTAGAAATAAACCGCAGCACTGAGAGCGCACCCAGCCGGGAAACCAACGTTTGTTACCCCTCTGTGCCAGAAAACCACCAGAACAATGCAGCATTCGTCTGCGGTCTTACTTGCAACAGTGATACATTTCACTGTTAAATTTGAATCATTTTGTCACCATTTTATCGATACATGGTGACTAGTGTAGGTGTCACTCATGGGGATCATTTTATAAGAAAAGTCACATGATAGGTGGAAAGCCCCTGTTTTATGTGAGTGTGCTCAGAGCGTGACGCAGAAAGCCCAGCTTAACAGACAAAGTTCCTAACCATCATGATACTCATCATCTCTGACTGCTTTAGGTTTTGTCGAGCCAGCTAAAGCAAATAAGCCTGACTGTGTTGAACTTCATTCTTAGTACACCCCACAGGAAAAGACCACAGGACAAATACTAAACAAAAGAAGACAGTAGACATAATAACAGACACAGTGGGAACGAGGGAGACACAGTCAAAGGCAAACTGATGCTAAGAAAGTAAAAAG
The DNA here is from genome assembly GCA_015107715.1 of Tylochromis polylepis. Taxonomy (NCBI): domain Eukaryota; kingdom Metazoa; phylum Chordata; class Actinopteri; order Cichliformes; family Cichlidae; genus Tylochromis; species Tylochromis polylepis. The sequence goes on from VVHJ01037876.1 coordinate 30,183, forward strand.
ACTAGTAAACATAATAATAGAAAACATCATAACAACCAAAAGTCATCAGCACTAACCAGAAAGGAAAAAACAAAGGTGTGTTTTCACCTTGAGCTGTTTCATCTGGGTCTGCAGCTGCTTCACCTCAGTCTGAAACTGCTCCATCTCCTCACTGCTGTAGCTGCATTCTGATTCATATGTCTGCACACACACACACACACACACACACACACACACACACACACACACACACACACACTGTTAGCCCTTTATTTTTTGGTGGAAATATTAGATTAATTAATTACAGTTTAACAGCCAGCTGTTTTGGGATCAGATGAGAGGTTATGAGAGCTGCTTACAGGAGAGTGGAAGGCTGATGTATCCATCAGACTAGCTGCTTCATGGTAGGAGAATGTGAAGGGACCTGTCTCCAACCCCAGCTCCTCCAGGTTCTCCTGGAAGATGTTCCGGGTTGCCTCCACGAAGTCTGAGCCAACACACCAAAACAGATGAGAGATTTATTTTTATTTTTTTTAACAGAAAAACAAGG
>VVHJ01037885.1:0-11598 GCA_015107715.1 Tylochromis polylepis
CGCGCATCCGTGAAACGTAAGCCGATTCGACCTGCGTCATTTCCGTCTGCTGTTTATTTACTTATTTACTTTACATTCCCTCTTCTTTGAAGTAAAGCTATCTGGAGCATGTACAAACTGATATTAATCTTTAATAGGGCTGTCAAAATTGAGAGCAAACAAAACAACTGCTGTACAATGCCGTCCGCCATCTTAGTTGAATTGGTCACATGACTGCACCACATGACTAAAATCCATTATGTGACCATTTTTGAAAGCCTCCGTTTTTGCAGTCCACACTGCGATGCGAAAACAGCATTTTCCAAAATCTCCACTTTTGCAGGAGTTTTTAGAAAGAATCGTTTTCAGAGGCGACATCTCCGTTTGTGTGTAAATGAAAGGCGCAAACTAAGGGGAAAGTATACGTTTTTAAGGGAAAACGTATATGTGTAAACAGGGCCTTAGTCCTGTCTTCCTTTGTTCTGCGTCAGGTTGTCTGTCGTGTTCATGCCAGGTTTTCAAGGATTCATGTTTCAGGTATTCCTGTCAGGTTTCCATGTTAAGAGCTTTTTATGTTTACCTTCTAGTTTTTCCCAGTTTAGGTTTTGTTAGCATCTTTATTGTTTTTGCCTTTTGTTTGTGACTTTGTTTAGTCTACCAATAAATGTCTCGTTTTCTGTTAAAAATCAAGTTTTCTTTTGTGTATCTTCATTTGGGTCCTCCTCATCTCACCACACAGTCTGCTTCTCAGCCAGACTGTGACTAACTTTACATTGAACATCTTATCCAGACAGGCCAGCTGATATTCCTGGCACAGTCATCCACTGCACTACAAGAACTGAAGTCACACAGAATTATTTTACAGTATTTTCTGAAGAAGAAATATTTTCATTAAAGCTCAATATAATCATTTTACATACTGGCTTGTTTCAGACTGCAGTGCCCATGCAACATTAAGTACACTGTAAACCCAAAAAACTTGTCAGTACTCAAGAACATTAAGGCAACTAATTATTCTTTTTTTTTTTCAATTCATTGCTTATTAAGTTAACTGCAATATTTCCAGTTTTCATAGTGTTCAGTTTGTGTTTTTAATTACACAAAAACTGGGTTCGTGTACATGTGTTCTTCCTCAGCCTGTTTCTCTCTCATGTCCCCGAGTGTTCCCTGGTTTGTTTTCTTGCTGGCTCACTCTTTTTTTTTTTAAATCATAGGGTTTTCTTGCCACACTGCAGCACTTTGTGTTTAAGTGAAAGTTCCAAATTAAAGTTCCAAAAAGAAAAGTCTAACACAGTACTGTTCAAACATCATGATCATCCCTCATGTCTTTATATTTTGCTAGGAAAATGGGAAATATGTGCAATGACTTATTGAAACATGCAAGCATACGTGGAAATAAAGTATATAAGGCAAAAACAGAGTTTGTACAATCGTAACAAGCTTGAAAGTCAATATTTTGAGCCACAGCTTGAACTCATTTAGGCAGCTTCTTCTAAATTCTTTCAGTCGTCTTCTCAGTAGTAGAATAGTACTCCAGGCTTCTTGACACATATTCTAAAGCTGCTTGGCTGCCTTTATTTTCTGGTAAGATTATGGATCAAAATCTAATGGCCGTTTTCTGCATTCCTAATTCCATCAGTTTTGAAAAGATTCCCAACACCACTGGCTGAAATACAGCTCCAAACCATGACAGGTGCAGTTGTTGTGCATGAATGATTCATACAGAGTTAAGAGGGTTAACAAACAAAAAACACTCTTCTGAAAATGGTCAGGTATAAGAACTGGACTAAAAATGGCTGAAATGTCCAAAGAAAAACTTTCAGACTTTCAGAAAACCTGGAGTAGTGTTGAGTTTAAAAATTTGTTTGCACAGTACTGGACATAGAAGCTGTTTGTTGTTTGTGGAAAGGTCTGTGTGTGCCTCCGGTAACAAAAGGCAGAGCAAGATTTTGCCCAATGTGTGCAACGATGCTGATCAAAACATTCAACACAAGAGTTGAGAAAAAAGTCCAAAATCCAAATTCTTATCAGGCTGAAGTAATGCATAGGAGGTCGGTCATTGTGACAAACAAATCTGCCATGGAGTAGGTGAGAGGCAAAATCCAACAAACTAGGCAAAAGGTCATTCCTTTGAAGATCCTCTAGACACACACACACACACACAAAGAAAAAAGTCCAGTACGAAAGAAAGCAAAAACCCAGAAAACTTCACTGTGACGAGGAGAGGTTGATCTTGCATAAGACAGGGAAAACCAGGCTGGTATATGAATATAAATAGACTGATCCAGAACCATGACAAAAGTGCCTAACTGGAGTAAGGGAGTGTAATGGACTGTACCATTTTTTTGTTTTTTTCTTAAACAAGGCCGTCAGATTAGTATTAGGAGCTCTTGAGTATGAATACTCATCTTATGTAATCTTGAATGTTGATTGTGATATGTTTATGGATCACAACAACATGAATCCAGTAAATATACTGGACTCCAGTGTTAAAATACAGTATTACATATAAAGTGAATGGATGTGAAAGAAACAATAGCAGAAGTGATGTACACTGTCTGAAATTGTTACCAGTATACAGCAAATTTAAACCTATTGGGGTTTTGGTTAGCTCAAACACTGGAGGTGCAATCAAATGTGCAGTATATGCGTTTGCATTTGAATTTCACAGATGTAGACAGCTCAGCCCCTCCTTAAATCACCATATCACCATGGCGCTGGGGTTTGCATGTCCCAGTGTCCTAGAGGCCCTTTGTTGTCAAGGGCCTTTGACCTAGCAGGGTCTCCCAAGGCAAATTGGTCCTGGGTGGGGAGACAGACAAAGAGCAATTCAGATGACCCACAGTTTACCCTGCCCTTGGAATAGGCTTACCGGGATCCCACAATGGTGCCAAGTCTGAGGAGGAAGCACTGGTGGCAGAGCCTTAGCCCATGGTGCCCACCTGGGCGTGGTCACAGGAAATGATATGGGTCTGTCTTCCTGTAGGGTTGCTGTAGGGGTCAGGTGAGATGTGTGCTTGGTGGCAGTCATGGTCTCATGCCTCTGTGTTCACTTGGATAAGCTGTAACCTAGCCCCAGATAAGGGGTGATGGATGGATGGATGGATGATTAGATGAATGAAATGACAGCTCAGCACAAGCCGGTAGGCACTGCACACTCACACATTAGCAAGCTGCCAATCAAGAAGTAGGCCCACCCTAAAGCTCAATGTGCTTTATTCTTTCTTTTTTTTATTTGATTCTAATGGGGACTACAATTTAAAAAATAAACGTCAGGGGTTTTTTTAAATTATATTTAAACTTTGCATAAAACTTTAATATAAAAAAAAAAACTTTAACATATAAAACTTTGCACTGATAAAAGAGACAATAAACACATTGGGAAAATGTTTATTGAGGTCATGATTCAATTGAGAAATAGACTTTCAACAAGCAGATTCTATTTAGACCTGCAACAGTTGGTCACTTCATAGACGAACTAAACAAAATACCATTTTTGATTCAACATTCTCAAATAACAAAAGCACAAGTCGGGGTCTTTTTAGAAGACTTTAGGTAGCACGGATGGACTAAGCCGCCATACTGCTGCCAAACGTACTGTACATAATACCAAACTTAGAAACTGGTTTGTGATTGTGAAGATAAAGTTAGAAAACTTTGGGGAGTAGATGGTGTCAACTTGCTTTTGATTTAACTATCACATAATGTTATGTTTGAATGCTCAAGTAAAAAATATGAAAACCTGAAATAATTATGACACTGGCCCATTATCATCTGACAATGAAAAAAGGTCTAAATGTCACTGTGCCGGGTGGTAATTTTAGAATAGTGGTCAAATATGCTACCACAACACCCGTAACCATCACATTAGATATCTTTGGCTGTAAAACATTATGCTACTTACTTAGAATGATGTTCATCAAACTTTGCTTTCATAATTTGCCAAGGCAATCTGGAGACATCTCTTTCCATCTTTCCATAAGAACCTCAAACAAGTCGGAATGACTTGATGGGCTCTTCTTGCATACAGTATTGACAGACTGTTCCCACAACACCTCAACAGAGTGACTGTGCTGAACGCCAGACAAGTAGAGACCACCAGGGAGAAAAAGAAGCGATAGCCTTCATCGGTCAAAATCCCTTTGAATCGCCATGAATCCCATTTTTACCACCCAAACACACCCAAAACCATCATACTCTAGAAACATGTTTGCCAGATTACATCAAGGATCGTTACACCATCTTTTCATTTGTTCCTTGTGACTCAAAAACCTCAAACTTGTATTTGTCTGTCCATAGCACAGTTTTCCTGTCTTCCTCTGTCTGGTTTCTGTTCATTTATGGCCAAACTTAGACATGGCTTTTTGTTTGCAACTCTGTCTAGAAGGCCAGCATACAGGACTCAACTCTTTAGTGTTGATGAGACTGGTTTGAGTGCTCTGTGGGCAGCTGCCAGTTTAAGATCCATAAGCTGTCTAACTGTGAATGGGCACTGTGACTTCTTTAAAGCCAGTTTGTGCTGATCTCAGAAGGGAACACGATGGAATCTGTATGCATTTTCTACTAAAAGAAAGTCCTTTTTTTATTTTATTTGTTCGTTTTTGTCTTCATGTGTTCTAAAATATCCGGACAAGGCTTTTCCCCCCCTGAAAATCAATTTGCATGGTGTAAACTGAAATATTGCACTGAGTAACATAATAACATAACACAATGTGCCACATGAGCGATGAATCCTGAAAATGGGTCTCTGTAATTTCATGTGACATTCCATTAAATATTAAATATCTCTAATGATTTGAGATAGATTCAATTACTCATTATCATTTACAGTATGATCAGTATGACCAACCTTTATGATCAGCCTACTCTTATTTTAATGAAAAACAAACATGCTTTTTTTTCAAAGACAAGGATGTTCCTAAGTGACCTCAGTTTTAGACCCGAAACAAATGGCTGATTATGTGACAAGTTTGATCTAAAAAATAAATAAATAAATAAATTGCAACTGTTTAATTTTCAGTTCAGTTTTCTTAAACATGAACATTTTACATGGTTATATTGTAGTCATAATGGATTGTTGGTCAGACAACGCAAGATTCCTTGGCACTATGATTACTTTTTTCTGATAATTTAAAAAGCCATCACTTTAATCAGCAGATAAAATAATCTCCACTTCAATAAAAATGTTTTCATTATTTCAAAACATTCCCTGTGTCTTCTCACTCTCTGGTGTTAGTGTCCTGCAGTGTTAATATTCTGTGACTGTGGGACTGCATTCCACTGGTCGTGGTGGAAAATTTGACTGCACTTGCGTTCTGTCAAGTGTAAAATATTGTCTTGCCTTTTCCATTAAGTAACCTGAACCAGATCCGGCTTCTTGAGAGTTTCCACTTATTTAAAATCACTGCAATAAGTCAACTATCTCCAGTCACTTGACCTGAGCAACGCTCCAGGTTATTTCCAGTGTGGATACAGTGTGCTTTTTTTACTACACAGATGATGTTAATTCTTCTGCTGTTCTTAAAATAATGACACAATTTCTCTGTGAAAGTCAACCTGTCTTATTTATTTTAAATATGGTGAGAGAGTAATCTCTGGTATGTGACACAGTTTCTGCTGGCTGACATACATCAGCTGCAGGCAGAATGATATGACATAACTCACGCTGGTGCACTTCTTTGGTATTTGACATTTACATAGTGATAAAGCTTAGAAGCAAAGTGCTAGCAGAATGAAATATAAACATGGAGAAGAAATAGCCATCCATCCATTTTCTTCAGCTAATCTAACTCAGGAAGGTGAGAGGTTAGGTACTCTCTGGACATCACCAGTCTGTCACAGGGCTAACACAGAGACAACCATTCAAACTCACATTCACACCTATGGCCAATTTAGAATCAGCAGTTAATCCCACTAACTGCAGGTCTTTGGACTGTGGGAGGAAGCTGGAGTACCCAGAAAGAACGCATGCAGACAGGAGGAGAAGTCCACATAGAAAGGCCTGGGTCAGATGGTGGAAGAAGAAATGTGTATTTCTAATTTGAACAGGCTTATAAATGGACCTATAGTGTGTAAGAGTCAGTATTGACCCCCTGTCCTCTCAGTTTGGGAAACTTGAGAGTTAGCACATTACCATTAAACTGAAGAGCTCATAAAACATGCATTACAGATGGTAAATGGACTGGTTTTCTTCTCTTCCAGAGCACTAACCCATGCACTTTCTTCTATCCTTAAATGCTTTCTATCTACCGTTCACACATCAACAAATCTATCAGAGAGCAACTTCAGGTTAGTATCTTGCCCAAGGATATTTAGTATGCAGACTTGAGCAACTAGGAATTGAACCACCAGCCTTCCAATCAGTAGATGACCTCCTCTACCACCTGAACTACAGCCACTCAACAGCACAGGTGAAATGGTCAAAAGTGATAAATGATAAAAGTCCATCCATCCATCCATTCACTTTCCTTTATCCAATTTAAGTGCTGAAGCCTATTCGAGCTACTATAGAAAGAGACGGAGGATAAACCCTAGACATGCACCATAAACTAATCTAATGCGACGTAAATATAATGGAATAACAGGGATTCTACAGTCTCCTCTCTAGACTGATAAAAATTAAGAGACTTTTCAGATTTTTCTATGTTTTTCCTGTTAAAACTTTTACCTCAAACATTATCAGGGGTACTTCAAGTGCCCTTTCAGCCACCACCCATCCATTAAAGGGGAATTGAATCAGTGGCAGCAGTGTCTGAGGTAAGATTACCTGCCAAAAGTCAAAGCATGCCAATTGTGGCCAATTTTTGATGATTTTCGACCAATCTTTGACATTTAATGCTCACATCAAGTTTCTGACCCACTCTTGTTCAGGCCTTTATTGCACTTTCATAATCTTGTGCCCATTTTCTGTCCTCCACTCAGCTGGGCACCAAATGAGCCAATAGCTGGTGTTCTTTTGACCAGCCTCCGCAGTTTGTGACTCATTAACTCTGTCCAGTCATACGACTTCCAGCTGCTATCAGATCATATCCTGATTTCTCAAGGACTGTTGTCCCCTATCCTCCATTAGACCTTTATCACATTATGATTGACTTTAGTTAGGACAGATGGGTCAGAACAGCCAGTCAAGGCCATTGCAACAGCCAGAGAGTGGACGACATTATAAAGGGGATATATACTGTGGATTTCGTTAACCTAACTGGGACTTTTGAGAGGGCAATTTCACAACCTGATGTGACTATTACGTATGTCTTTACATCTTCACATCAGACAGCGCACGTGCACACACACACATAAATCATACTCTATACTCCATCACTCCACAGAACACCTTTTTATTTTACAGAGTCAAAAAAACAGTAACAATAAGACTTAACTACAGTTAAGACTTCTTTTCCTACCATGTTTAAGCAGCAGTGGAAAAACTGAGATAAACAGTCTTTGGTGATATACAGACATTAACATACAAAGATAACTTAAATACATAACTTTTTTAAAATACTTTGGCTGATTTTATACACACACACACACACAGGTGTCCATGACGTTCACGGCGAAGCCACATGGAATGCACTGACATCTTCAAACACAATCGCAGATAGTCTTGAAAGCAACATTTACAAGAGGAATCAGCTTTTCAAGTCCGTTACAATGAGCAAAATTCAAGTTGTTACAAACTTTCCACAGACATGCTTGCATTAAAGTGCTTTCCTGTGATCCTAAAGAAGATCAGGTGTCTCTCAGATGGAAAACAAGCAAAAATGAACTCAACTCAGATGTGCCTGTTTCTAACAGAGCTAACAGAAACACTGTTAAACTCAATTCTGCGTGACTGGCTCTGGATGCTTGCTCTGTGAGGAGGTATCAGCGGTCATGGACAGTTTGCTCATGCAACCCCACATAACGCAATGTCTGATGTCACAAGAACACACTGCGTTTAAAAAAAAAAAAAGACGTTAAAAAAAAGGGACCAGGAGCACAATGATCCAGAGCGCAGATCAAACACAGGAGATAAGTTTCTTGGTAGGCTAGCAGCGCAAACACACACACACACACACACACACGACACACACACACACACACAATACGTGTGTGTGTGGTGTGTGTGTGAGACAGAGAGACATTTTAAGAAGTGCAGAAATCAACCAGGTTGTTTTAGCATTTGAAAAGCCTTTTAATGATTGGTCACGAGACACTGATTAGCTCCATTACAGCAGAGAGAGTTGCACCTCAACAAGCCTTTGAACAGATTAAGACCAAGTGACCACTGATTATTTTTACCCTGTGACCTCACAGCCCCCACAATTACAGACAGATTAGGAAAAAAACAGACTAAATGCAAACATAATAAAGGAAAAAGACATTAGGCTATAAAAGAACATGCCATAACACAATGTAGATCACAGACTGTAAAGTCTCTCGATTTGTCAAGTACTACCAGGTATTTGGTGACTTTAAAGTAACAACAGTAATAACCAGATATCGGTCAGTGGCCTGTATCCTTAAAAAAAAGCACTAAAACATAAAGAGTAGCCAAACATATAGTAAAGACTTGGAATAGAAGTTTAGAAGTATGTAAAAAAAAAAAAAAAAAACCTGAATATATGTTTCTCACCAAAAATGCAGAGTTTTACAGTTTTTCTTTTTGTAAGGTTTAATCCAATTCGAGGATGCTTGATGGGGAAACCTCAGTTATTTTCAGTCCATCATCTGCCCACCATTTTGGAGATGAATATAAAAAGAGTGAAAGCAAATGTTAGGACTTGTGTTTTTGCTATTTTGTGTACATATTTGAAACTGGGCACTGTTACACCTAACATTTTGGTTGCTCTGGTCCCTCATTACAAACCAGCAAAGTAGTCATAAAGCTTTTAGCTTTACGACTACTTTCATCTCAGGACTAATTTAAACCCATTTAGCCCACTACACGTCAACATTAAGGGTGTTTTGCCAAATGTAACATGTAGCTGACCTTTTCTTATTCGGTCTTCCTCAAAAAACTTTTCTTCACACAGTTCAAAAGCAAAACTGTTGGAATTGAGGACTTGACTTATCAGCAGATTGCAGGCTTGTACAGCCTCCACTTTAATGAAATAATAATGAAAATCATGACCCAGACAACATTTGGGCCAAAAGGAAAAAATATATTCGTGTGTACACTCATAGCAGTTTTTACAAAACTCCTTCAGTTTACTTTGCCTTATTGGTCCCAAAGCATAAGACGTCAATCTAAAGGAATGTAAAGTAATTGCTGTGTCAAATTAACAATGTGTTTTTGGTTCAGTTCAACCAAAAGCATGCCAGGTTTTATTTGTTTTAGATGATCAATCTATAACACTGAAGTGAAAGGGAATATTGAGCCACTGACTACACTGAAAAAAAAATCAACAGTAACATCTTTTTCCACACCAAGAGCCCACGCTGCTCTGTTAAAGCTACTAGACAACACTGTAAATATGGGAACATGGAGTGATTTCTTGCCATTTGCCAACCCGTTAGTATCTGCACGTTTGCATATTTTACATTAGCGCTGCAGGGAGACTTGGAAAGCCCCTCAGCCCCCAACTACCCCTCACATTGTGACTGAAACGATTACGTTTATTAAACTGCTGTCAGTCCAAAGTCCTGACTTCCACAGGGAACTTTGAATCATGTGAAAAGGCTAATATTTCAGACTTGGCTTCCAGCAGGGAAGCAGCAGTGTGACAAAGGACTGATCCATGACTCCAAAGTTCACTTTGCTGCCTACTGTGATAGCCAACCAGCCACTGTAGCTCGAAATTGAAACTGATACTTAGGGGAGTCAGTTTGTTTGCATTCCATCCAAAGCAACAGATGCTAACCCTCTCCTTTTTCTTTTCCTCTTTTTGTGGTAAAGTCTTGCTGAATGATGAATTCACAGTTCAACTGTAAACTTGTGATCTGCTCCAGGGATGTCAGTGTTCATACTGAAAATGCATGTGAGTCCAAAATTAAGACAAAGGGGGCCAGAGAAAAGAGGTAAAAGGGTTCACTGAGTCACTGGTGAGTTCTCTAAGAATACATTGGTTTTGACAGGGCTCCAGCTCACGCTGCAGCTTGAAATGGCTTAAGTGTTTGATCAGTGAGCGGCAGGATAACCACTCCTGCGGAGGTCAGTAGGCAGATAGGACCAGGCCACTGGATGGTGTTGAAGACAAGCCTTCATTCTTATATTAACAGGATTTAAACATCAGCCTGAGATCTCTTGGCTTCTTTTGAACGTTCAAGAGGAAGATTCAGAAAGACTTCACTAACCCTCAAAAGGCAAACTTTCTCATGATGGTGGGAGAAATCAGTTCAGGGGGTTGAAAGAAGATTCAATCAGTCCTGATTTAAAGTTTTAAATCCATATATTGTGCACAAAAAGTAGAAGCAACAGTCATCTAACGTGGGTATAATAAAGTCATGTACTACATCAAACTCTAATGCAATAACTATCAGTAATACATTAAGAAATAATAAATAAATGGACTAATAGATAGACTTGCTGTGGCTACTTGGAGGTTTTATCTAACTCATCCAAAACTATGGGGGCTCCTAGGATTAATGGGAGAAGAGTCTTCTCTGCCACTCTGGCCAATAAGCTGATAGAGCCTATGGCTGAGGTTCTGCACTTGACAGGTTCCTAGGACGCAACCCACCCGCATCAGTTTGGCATGGTGAGGGTAGTGGTGACCCCCTCGTGAGTGGGCATGGCGACGAGTTCTCAGTGCCCGTCGCTCAACCTGCAAAGCATCGGTGGATCGCGCCCATGCCAAGGCTGGGGAGGCTGCTCTTGCTCCTGATGCCAGTGGCTGTTTCATGAATCCAGGGAGCCATTTTGGGGACTGGCTCGGGGCTGAAGATGGGACCGTGCTGTTGGTATGGCTTTCTGCAGCAGGAGGGTTATCATCTTTCTGGCCAATGAGTTTGTTGAGGACATCCAACCTGAGGAGAAAAGAGAAGTCAGGTGAAAAGCTGTTCTACATAAGTGAGAGGGATTCAAACTGTATGACTAAAAGTGCTTAGATGAAGAGTAAATTAGTGTTTAGATATTTCAGCAGAAAGAGCACTAGAAAAGTGAAACAACACAGTAGAATGCTACTGTGCATAAAATGACACAATTTCGAAATACCATAAGAACATACAGCAATACTAGCAGCCAAATGGACACATAACTAAAAGTGTAAGCTAGAAGTTAATGTGTTACATTCTCAGCAGGTAAAATTATGACTGTTTACGAGCCAGTCTTGCAGTTAGCATGCTAATTTGTGCTAACTAGAACTAGCTAAGCCATCAGGAGTTTCATAAGTGTCAAACTTTTAAGTGCATTTGACAATTTGTCCAGCTAATTCCAAAAATACCAATTGTGCCAATCATGCACTGCCACGATTGTTGCCATGATCGAGGGCAAGGCTAATTCTGCGGACATCTAATTAGAGGTGTAAAGCAATTTGGTAAATAAATATTTTATGCTAGCTTCTGAACACTGCACAGAGCATCCTTCAGCATCTATATCTTTCACATATTTCAGGTCAAGTGAATCCACAAACATGAAAATTGTAAAGGGTCAACCGATCCAAAATGTAAAAAAAAAAAAAAAAAAAAAAAAAACAATTT
>VVHJ01037885.1:11618-21630 GCA_015107715.1 Tylochromis polylepis
ACCCCAACCAAAAATAAAAAAAAAAAAAAAAAAAAAGGCACGCTTTCTCACTAACTATTGGCAAACGCAATGTGGATACCACCAAGTTGGATACTTTTTTCCTTTTATGTGATCAGTCCGTCTGTACAAACAGGCTTGTGAGAATACACATGAGACTAAATGATGTGTTAAGATGGGCAAGGTGTGCAGTGTGGCGGACCAGTGTGTCAGACATTTTCAGCAAACAGCACTGGCCGACTCGCCAGCTGTTCTTTGTTTGACAAAAACAGTCGCTTCTCATAATTTGACACTTGAGCTGCACTGAACTGTTAGCGCCATGTTTATGCTGCACGGTGTGACTCAAATTCCCGAGAGAAGTAAAAAGAAACAATAACAACTCAGTCTCATGGCAAACTGTGGAATAGCTATGTTGGTCCAAAGGGGACACAGAACGTGGTATTTGTACAAATAAAGGCTGTAGATGCCTTCTTTTTTTTTTTTTTTTACCCATTACCTACTGGACTGCATCTCTGTGTGACTATCAAAGTGATTTCTCTTTGTAGATGAGTGGTTCTACAGCCTGTTGTGAAATACTGGTGTTTCTCCAGTGAGGTTTGGGATAAGATCGCTGTTTGGTTAAGAATAATTCGCATCACAGTGTCAACTACATCCGTTAAAGCCACAGTTTTCATTTTCCCAAAGTTGCCAGGAGAAATATTTTTGCTGTGACATGCACTTAAAATCATGTTGTGGATAAACTAAAAAAGTGTGGAATCTTTGCCAGAGGTTCAACATTAGTGAAGGCATTTACATTTAGGATCAGAACAAATCCATCTTCCATGTTTGCTTTTCGAAGCAAAGATGGAAAAAATGGCACTCTTTCACCATGTTTAATTATAAAACGTGTCTTCCACATGTGAAATGCTGACTCGTGTTATCTTCTCATGAACACTCCCTGCAGTGTTTTCCAAGACTTCACAGCCTGTGCTGTGGTTGGTTTGAGAGTCCTCCCAGAAATGGTAAGTGCAGCTGCTGGCTCACTGTTGGCAGAGCTGGTCGCTTTAGAGGACCTGCTATCCAACAGTGGTGATGGCTGAATAAATAGTTGCATAATGGTAGGCCGCAGACGAAGGAAAGCACTATTTCCAGGACAGGCCTCAGTCTGCCACAGTGCCACATCATCAAGTTACACCCACATGGTCTGCACAGTGAAAGCTTAAAACTTATTTGCATAGCTGCAGCGGTGGCCGCACACCAAATCTCATAAACTTATTTACACAACCCAGTGACAGGATGCATATTTTGTATATTTCCATAAGGATACTTACGGTAACCGCACAGCATTTTCATTGTTTTAAGGCTGGTTTTAACATCAGTGATAATTGATGTGATTGATGTGAGTCCATTCTTCTATACCAGCCAGAACTGTAATCTGTGGTGCTGATGACTCATTCTTTTTGTATCTTGGATCCAGGAGGTCAAAAGTTTAACAAAAGAAAAGCATCAATCTTTTCTGAGATACAAACATTTTTTGACTGGAGCTGAAAAAAGGTGCATTTCCCCTAATAAGACACAATTCAAGCAAAATTGCAGCTATCATTTGCAATTTTAAGGTGCTGTAGTGATGTAGGCAATAATAACAATCCAATCTGTGTGTTGCCACGTACTAATTGCCTCACATCTAAGAAAAGCATCTGACACCCCATGATCCCCCCCCCCCCCTTTCTTTTCCTGGTCAGTAATCCAGCTATGTTTATTGTGTGCATTAATGAGGTAAAGGGGATTATGTTTTAAACCCCATGGGCAACGCAGTGCAGCGTAAGAAAAGCCGTCCCCTTGTGATCAATGACACCAGTGCCTCTGATTCCCTAGCACCCTGGATAAACCATCTGAGTACCTGGTGTGCGCTTAGTTAATGGTCTTAGAAAAATAAATATGTGACCAGGAACAAGGTCTGCCTTTTGGCTGGATCAACATCACCTGCAGCTGGAACAATGCCTGACCTCCCCGCAATCTAACCATTCATACAAACCCTCACACAGACCTGGACTTACAGGGTCTGCATCTTAAATTGGCCCATATGGACATCAGACATCTCACTTATGGCCTGATGTTCTTTATTTTAAATGTATTTTATTTTAAAAGAAATTATGAAAGTATTCTGATTCTGATTTAATTTCAAGAATTTACCACAGATGTTTTCTAGTATTTCTCTAGTAGTATACAAGCAGATTTCAATTTCACCTTAATGCTATGTGAATTATGTTAAAAGTTAAAACAAAGTTGAAGTAGCAAATTTCATTTTGCCCCATTTGATCTCACATGGCAAGCTTATTTAGCACATAGACCACCAGTAAGACTGACAGTTAAGGAGACCTTTATGATTGGCAGAAAATCAAAGCTATCCAGGCTACTTGTGGTTAATTGTTTAACTTTGGTTTCTGATGTGTTGCAATATCTCAAGTTGAGGGCTTTCAGATAAAATTCCATTTGGCTGATGATTTCATAGGACTTAATAGTTAAATTAAAGGTGAAGCCAGTACCTTTTGATCAGCCTTGTTTGCTTTTCTTCTGTATTAATGACAATGAGCTGTATTAATTGTTTTAGGATGTCAAAGCAGAGCTGAAGTCTCCGAGCAGAATGATGACAATGACAGATTTCAGCTGCCCTGGCCTCCCTGCAAGTCATAGCCTAATCTTAAATTCCAACCCTAAGTCTTATGGAGGGTAAACCGAACACAAACCCAACCCTAAACCTTCCTAAGATTGACCCATAGTAATCCCAGCCCTAACCCTTTAGATTTACGTGGATAAACGAAACCCTAAACCCACTGCATGTCAAATTTACATGTTTACAGATATTTCAAAGCGAAAGCCATCCAAGAATGAGGAGCAAAAACTGACAGAACAGAAATATCTGTGTCTCAAATGAAATGAGCTAGGCAATTCCAGCTTTATAACCGTGGGCTGTAATTTCCATTGTACAAGCCTTTTTGGCCACTGGATAAACTTTGTGCAGCCAGTGAATTACATGGACTCATACGTCTGTTCAGAAACCACATAATTGTGATGGATGTAGGCAAGACACTCATGATCCCCGCATCAAAAAAGGTGGTTTCTCTTCCCCTCGGAAGCTGCCTTTTTTTTCCAAATGCCTTTTGATCAACACTTGAACCACAGACTGATCCTCTTACATGCATGTATAGTACTCTTACATGACGTACAGTGCATTCATGTGTCTGCAATGGCGTGGCTCTGTGTGTGAGCAGAAACCTGCTCTTTAAAGATGTGAAGGTTGGAATTTAGGTCTTAGACATTAATCCACAGCGGAATTCCCAGCCTGCAACCTTCTCAACTTCAGCCTGTGTTAGTGCAGATTTATCTTGAAATGCTTGTACTCTGCACATACTCTGCACCAGCCCTAAGCAAATCCAGTGTTTACAACAGTCTACAAATCAAAGTAGACATATAAGAAGAAGCCTGGGTTGAGGTACTAAATTTTTAATCATCTTACAGGAATAAAGGTGGCTTAAAGAGATATTAATGCTCAGAATCGAAACATCAAATCTATGGACCCAAAACCAAATGCAGAGTTCCTCAAGAAACAAGAGAAAGGCACAGGCCATGCTCTGTGAGATGACTCTAGTGTTTTTCTCTGATTAAGAGTAGTCATGTTGGATGTCTTGTCAAATCCAGGTGCTAGGTAAATTTTTTCCCGACTTTATTCGGCCCTGAAATGTTCAGACAAAGTTGCAGTCCAACTTATGCGCACAGGCTGATCCAGACAAAGCAGGGGCCAAGTGAGTCCATCTAACAAAAGCCTAACCGCAAATGAGCTTCAAAGTCTTCAGTCTGCAAGCAATGAGCCGCTTCCCACTTCCAGAATCTGGATGCAAAGCCGCTTCACTCCTAAAGCCATGTTTAACTTGTCTGGCTGGAGACTCTGCTATTTTCAACTACAAAAAAAAGATGTTATGTAAAACGATAATGAAGGGTATGTGTTGCCTGTCTTATGCTTAACAAACAATTTCTCCTAGTTTGGAAAGCGCCTGCTTGGCATTGTTACAACATCTTTGTGTGTCCATATCAGGACACAGAGAGACAATATGGACACAAACACAGAACATGGAAGGAATGACAGACATCTGAGCTCAGACACACTCACGAGTCCAACAGACAAAAAAATGTGAAGTAGTCATGTCTGTTATTATCATGCTGTCAGCTTGTGACAGTAACCGAACAGGATGCACTCCATGGAGTTAAGAAAAGAGGGCGTCCTAATAAAATCCAGTCGGAACATTTATAAGGTGATGTGCAAAGTGAGAGAAGTCGAGGTCTGTGAAGCAAGGTGGGTGGAAATCTCTTGCTGTGTTGTCAAACTGGCAAAACAGAGGAAAAACCAACTTGATGGTTGAAGCACTGGTGCTTCCCCTAGTTGTAATAATATCCAATATCCTGGCAAAATACCACCTACAGCACAATAGAGCCCAGATTTCTTTCCTTTCACTTGTCACCTGCCCATCTTTGTAATAGTAAGTGGTCAACAACAGCTCAAAAATACTTCATAATACTTGCACTACTCAACTGCAGACACCTGGGGAGTCTGTGTATCTCAAATAAGCCTGATCTAAAAGAAAGATGTAATGAGGAAATGTATTTGTCCATTTGTCCTTTGGTGACGACTCATGATCTATTGCTTTGTTATCAGCTTTTTTAAGGCAGTATGCAATGCAGCAAACGTGTAAATAACAGTAAAACGACATCAAATTCCAGGCAAATTAACTACACAGAGCTGTAAACCCAGAAGACAACTGTAGCCTTTAACATTTTTAATGGAAGAGAGGACTGATGGGGGGGATTACCGCGCTGGCCAGGTGCAGTGCAAACAGAGAGCTGCCCCTTCTTTTCGATTAGATTTCAGCAGCAGGTGTTTGTCGAGATGACAGAGACGGCCACATGAGTGCTTTCCCACCTGGAGGAAAGTTCCACCCGGATCCTCTTACACTGCTGTCTCATCAGGATGCGTTTTTACCTTATGAAAAACAGCAGCTTTCAGTTTCACAGCTTCTTCCACAACGCTTGCTTTAAAACAGCAGAATCAGCTCCTACAAAAACGTCAGCGCTGACACAGAGTCAGCTCCAAAGCCAACCAGAAGAGGTCGCCCTTCACTGTACCTCATCCACTCCTTAACTATGCAACCTGGCACACATATTGCCACTCTGATAGAGCTCCCTCGCACTCTGATTGGGTGGACTGCAGCGTGTTTGTGTGTGTTGATCGGTTACTAATTACATCTGTTTGCTGCCTCATGTCTAATGAAATCCTATGTGCTGAAAAGCTCTGCCACCAAAAAAGTGGAAAAGTACAGGTGCCATTCGTCCCCTCACAATATCCTTTACAATGAACCGTGATGGTATTTACGACTGGGCTATTCAGAATAACAAACTGGTTTTCCCACCTTTGGAAGTGACATTTTCCCCACTCGATGTCAGGGAGATCAAACCAAACAAAAGCCGGTATCAACAGTTCATTGTGTCACACCAAGACATAGGGCAGGAAGAAGAAGAAATGAGCTACGACTAAGAAAACGTTTTGGGGATTTAGAAAATTACAAACATCTGAATTGTTTATAGAATACAAGTTAACTGCAACACTGGTGTCAGTTAACGCGCTTTAGTCATTTTTCAGTGGTAGAGTTAAATGTAGGTTAAAGGTCACCTATAGCTTAGATGTGATTTAATATATCTCATCATATCGCCTACTATGTTACAATCACTAATTTAGCCTTCTAAAAAACATTAAATCAAAACTTAAACAGGTCTCTGAATTTTTAGTTAGTGAAGACCTTAGTGGGGTTTGATTTTCTTAAATACACTCTGTGTGGATGTGAAATACCAAACAGCCTTTGACCTTGAAGTGTGTATTATCTATTGTCAGCCTGACACAGCGACTCACGTTTACACATACTAACCCTCGTGACTTATTTGCCGGGAAGGCAAAATGATTCAACTTTTCAGAGTCTGCGTCAGACTAACTGAAAAGTAAATAACACCGTATCTGTGTTTTCTTTCTTTCTTAACTTTACAGCATTGTAACGCAGCGCTTGTATCCAGCGGTTATTTATCTCTGTTAGAAACTCGCCTGAAAAAAAAAAAAGTTTAAAAATGAGAGTATAACGCTAATGTTAGCTTAAAATAAAAACGGTAAAAAGCATTGTAAATTTGAGCTAAATGACATAACTTACGGATGGGGAAAATGTCATGTCGGTACATAACGACATTATAGCCAATTAAGATGTGTTAATAACGCTAATATTGTGCTTTATGCTCTATCTAGACACGTCATGGTGCTTAATAAGTGGCTATAAATAGCCTTTTTTTGGTGGCGAAGCAATATTTCATTTACATGCAGCGGCTCCAGGTGCGTTTACGTTCTTCAGTCCTATCAGACAGTCAAGAGTTGGTCTATAAGCGCACTAAAGTAGTGGTAATACTGCAGTACCAGCAGCAGGAATAGTAGTAATGGTCATAGCAGTGCAGTTAAGTGGTTTGTCCTACCTGTTCCTGCCGGGACGCTCCTTAGCCGGCAAAGCCTGCTGGAGGGAAAGCAGGCTGATGCAATACACAGTCAGCGGGAAAAAGAACCGCATCTCCGGGCCAACTTCAACTATACACCCTCTTTCTGGTTAGGAGGGGGCGAAGTCGCGGACTGGGCGAAGGTTAAATCCCAGGAGTGGGAGGAAAAAAAAAAATAAATAAATAAATAAATAAAAAGTGTGATAATGTGTCCAGGATAGGCGGATTCGAGATTGCAGATGAAACCTTTAGGGGGGAAAGTAGAGTAAATAATGGGCTAATCTGCTGCTAATATAATATAATATATATATTTATTTAAAAAACGTATTTCTTTTAAATCACGATAGTGGAACTTGTCACGTAGTGGAAAGTATGAACATCTACCTCATAGCACCCAGTCACACTAATGCACCAGAGAAAAACTTTACATTATGCTTAAAAAAAATCTCCAAAAACTGCAACCATAAATCCATAAAGTCACTGTGAAGTCATGCCTGTTGTTTCATATTTGTTTATTTATTTTACATAAAATAAGCAAAGACAAGTCTCACCTTTTAGGCAATTAGAGCTCAGAGGGCGGATTTAGTTGTAAGGCTTTCCCATGAATCCAAACGTGTTGGTCAAGATCAAGTTCTCCAGTTCTCTGAGCTCCGGGTGACATTGTGGATTTAAATACTGAGAAGGCGGAGTTCACTCCCTCTATTCCTGGTGGGCAATTTTTAAAAAGGTGCTGGGAGGGTATAATATGCTAAACTCGGGAAATCCAGCGCTGATATGGTACACAAACTCATCCCACTCCTAATCCTTTGTAAACGAAAATCACAAGAAAAGGTTGCTTGTATTTGAAACGATCCCAGTTCCCATGTGTTCTTATAAAAGATGCTACTGGATATTCTGTAATGAAAAAGAAATGCTTGAAAATAATGTCAAAGTGCACTTATTTTATTAGACAGCTTGAAGTTAAAAGTACTATAAGCTGAAGATTGCCAACTTTTTGTGTTTATAATCTTTTGGCTACTATAGCAACTGCTATCAGTACTTAAAAGTCAAAAATGGCACCGTAAACTTTAACTTTTGATTCTCTACAGCAACATAGAGCTGCATACCATAGAAACAGTGTGGATGTACAGCTTTGAGATAACGTTAGAGATCACTGGAAGCTAACAATTAACCGGCACTACACTAACACCTTGTAATACCATCGCCAAGAACTTAATGCTATCATAATCCACCATGTGCATACGCAGGAAAATGCCTCACGTTTGCATGAATTTCTCAAGCAGTCAAGCCCTCATCCTACATCTTATCATTGCCCTCAGCCCGAGTGTGTGAAACAGATAGAAAGAGATGCGGGAATCTTCACAGACTCTCCCCTTTGCTGGTAAGTTAAGCAGACAGACCTATTATGAAGTGGCACTAACAAATTTTCCACACATGAATATTTCCTTCACACAGATTATTGCTGCTGGTGTCTGTTCCTGGTAGGACGCACCATGGTTTTATTTGGGTTATTCAGCAGATGCTGTAATTTTCAGTTGTATTTTGTAATCTCCTAGCGTTATATGTCACAAGTCTAAACATGCATCCTACAACTCTGATGAATGACTCAGATGAATCCTGCCAAGCTTATTCCACCTTATTAGGGAGGATTGCTGTGCCGTGTCCAAGTGCCCTCCTACTATTCTTTGTCAGTCTGATGCTAATTCATACATCTGATGCTACCTCAGAGGCAGTTGCGCAACTTTCATTTCCAAGAAGGCATGATGAGAGGCTTGTCAGCATTCAAATGGACACCTTTCTGAGTACTGGAAAGGGACAGTGCATCCATGTACAGGAGAAACAGAGACAGGACAGGCAAAACAGAAACTCCAAGAGGAATTTGAAGATGTAATGTTTGTTGTTTTGCCCTTTTGCTGATGTCAGAATCCTCTCAGGCTCATAACCTCTTTATCTAAATAAACATCAGTAGCACTGACATAGAAGAACAGTAAGCATTTTGGATAGAACTAGTGTACATAGCTGCTTTTTGCAAATGTCCATGTTTCCACGCTCAGCATACACTTTTAGAATCTTCTTTCTGGATGCAAAATGTTTTATTTTGAAGATTTTGAACTTATATATCCTTGCGTTTTTAAAACACAAGCTAGACATTATGGTTTGTTTGTGGAAAATATAAGATAATGCAAAACAAATCATGATAAAATGCTTTTTCTGTGTTAAACTACCCCTGTCTGAATCATCCCAGTGTTGCAGTTGTTGTTAGTACGCCTTCATTTTTTTATTCATTTTTTTTCTACTTTCTGTTCTTATTTTTATTGCGTTTTCAGTTATTAGAAAAAAGTTGGTCATCATTTTCTTGGGGTTTTAAAAAGAGAACCATTAAATATGCCATGTCAAGCTTCATAATAATTAGATAAATCTTGAAAAGACTCTCGAAATGTCAAGAGAACAACAGTAAGTTGTGTCAAAAGGCTTTCTGTGGCTGTCAAAGATCACGCAGGAAAATCAGATGACTCCAGCTGACTCTGTGACTCCCCTGTACTGTAATCATAAGCCACAAGTTTCCATCTATCCGTCTATTTTCTAACCACTTACTTTATCCAGTTATGTGTCACCAAGGGGCTGGGGCCTATCTAAGCTACACCCTGGACAGGTCCCCAGTCCACCACGGGGCTGACACACAGAGAAGGGCAAGCACACGTCCACATCTACTGCAAACTTAGAAATACCAGTTAAACTAACATAGGGGAAAGTGGGGTGATTTGTGCCAGTGGGTAAGTTGTGCCACCCCTTGTTTCCAGGGAACCATAGAAGAAATTGGTCATGTGACCGCACATTTTTGAAGAGTCAACCATTTTACCATTTTACTGCAAAGAAAAGAGCCTCATCGCATAAGCACATTTAAGTTCAAAAACTGTTTTTTGCCTTTCAGAGTAAAATTGCTATGATCAAGGTTTTGATTGTTTTGTCTGAACAGTTTAAGACAAGTTTGAAAACATTTCACAAATGTTGTAGTGCTTTGGTAAGCTACACTATGAGTCTATACACCTAGCATGATGTTAACTAAAAACTGCTAGATGATGCATTTTTTTCAAAATGGTGTGGTTGGGGTGATTTGTGCCAAGGGGCCAGTGGCACAACTTAACCCAACTTATGAATACTTTAAACATATTATTTTATTGTAATTGTAGATTGTATTTTTACAGTTTTTTTACTGTGACATTTTTAATTTCAGACCAAAACTAGAAATACGCTATCATGCCACAGAGTTATAACAGAGAGGACGCGCAGGGCTTCCACTCCTTTAGAGGACACGGACAGAGTGAACGAGGTGGAGAAAGGGGAGTCCATTCGTCAGGTGGCGAGGAAGATGAACATATTCAGGATGACATCAAAACGATACATGGAGAAGAAAAAGATAGATGGAAAAGAAATAAGCCTATAAAAGGATATAAAA
>VVHJ01037888.1:0-10146 GCA_015107715.1 Tylochromis polylepis
GGTCGGTGACCCAGTGGTTTTGATTCATTTTGTTTTGATTAATCATTGATTGTCACCTAGGTCAGGCTGCTTGTCTGTCACTTCCTGTTTTATGTTGACGGTCTGTGTCTGTGGTGAATGTATTCAGTTTTGTCTTCATGTGTTGTTTGGTTAATGTGGTCCAGCTGTGTCTCCCTCCTGTGTCCGGTCCCCTCGTTATCTGTTATTTATTTAAACCCTGTGTGTTTCCTGGTTTGTTGTGGCGTCGTACCCTCATGTGTTCTCATCTTGTCTGTGTGTTTCTGTCTGCCAGCCTGCCTACTGGTCCTTTGTTCATGTGTGTGTCATTGTTTAAAGAAAGCACCAATAAAGTAAGTTTAGTTCATCACATCATCTCTGAGTCCTGCGATTGGGTCCACCATTCCGCCTGCCAGCGAGCAGATCATGACAATTACACTCTAAATTTATTGTGTGTGCTTTTAAAATGTTACACTGTTGTTCTAGGAAAGTCGGTTCTTTTTGTCTGTTTCTCCAAATAAAACAAGAGAAGTTTTGTTCAGTTGTTATGCAGTTATGCAGTTTAGTAAGAATTTTCTCAGGGTAAGGGTTTTTAGCATTTTTAAGTGTTTTTATCCCATGAGATTCATGAATATATTTTTTAAAAAATGAAGAAAATAATGAACTCTTAAGCTTAATGCTCCTGTCAAAATTAATTTAATGTTGAGCTAAAATAACTTCCAACTACCATTTGTTGAGAAATGAGGGTTGAAATGTGGATTATGTAAAGAGCACAATTTTTTTTAGTTGACTACCCTCACAACCACTACAGATTGAGGGAGGGAACGAGAAAAGATTTAGCTGATTATAGGAAGATGTTCAAGACAGGCCAAAAATCAAATGTAGGCTTTCTTGCGAGAGTGTGTTTTAACATAATTTAAATCCAATATGAAATTGTTAAATAATTATATCTCTTTCACTTTGTAGTTTGTCCAGCCCACTTCCAAAAAAGTTGGGACACTTTGTAAAATTAAAATAAAAAATAGGATGCAACAATTTGCAAATCTCTTAAACCACAAATTTTATTCAAAATAGAACATACAAAACATGTTTAAACTGAAAAAAAAAAACATTTTAAGGAAAAAAAATAGTTATTTTGAATTTAAACGCAGCAACGTGTCACAAGAAGTTTAGAACAGGCCGATGTTTACCACTGTGTAACATCCATTCAGTCCTTAAACATCTGGGAACTGAGGAGTCTAGCTGCTGGACTTTTGGGAGAGGAAAGTTGTCCCATTCTTGTTTGATACAGGATTCTTGCTGCTCAACAGTCCTGGGTCTTCTGTGTTGTATTTTTCATTTCATGATGCTCCCAATTAAGTTGGTGAAAAGTCTGGACTGCAAGCATGCAGGCCAGTTCAGCACCAGGACTTATTGTGCTGTAATAGATGCAATACACAGTTTAACATTGTCAAAAGACACCATGTGGTTGTGAGTATGTTACTTTAAAACTTGTATATTTTCCAGCAATGATGGTCCAGATGTACAAGCTGTCAATTCTACAGACACTAATGCACCCTCAGAGATGCAGGCTCTTGAACTGAGTGGTGATAAGAGGCTGGGTGGCCCCTGATCTTTTTAGTCCAGAGGACAGGACGTCCATGTTTTCCAGGGCTTTGGTTCAATGAAGATGGCAGCGTTTCTGGATCATGTTCACATATTGCTTCTTCTTTGCATGATAACCTGCATTTGTGGATGGCGCGATGAACCTTGTTCATAGACCATTGCAATATATTGAAAAAAGTATTCTCTCACATATCGAAATCATTGTTTTCAGGTGTTCAAATCACTTCCACACTTCCACAAATTCAAATCACTTCCACAGATGTGGAAAATCAAACATCAATGAATTTTATATGTTCTTTAGATTTCTGAATAAAATATGGACTTATGAGATTTGTAAGTCATTACATTCTGATTTTATCTATATATTATACAGCGTACCAAGTTACCTGTAATATCACAGATATTTAGCCATTTTATTTGTTCTAATATGTGGCATATTATTAGTGAAATATACGGTAATGAATCGGCATACTCAAATAAATGCATGGGTATGTGATATTGGACAAAATTATCTCTTTCTAAAATCCATCCCTTTCTTTATGAATATCCTTTTCAAACAGAAAGATTATACATTTTAATTGTCAGCAACATTGATTATATTTAAGGGAAGCATTTCCTTCGGACACTAAAATCCCTGGCACAAGGAAAGAAAATCAAAGTGATAATGCTCGTGTTAACTGTCCTGCTTTTGTTTAGACCAGTTATTCAGACTAGTCCCACGAGTGGTTTGCTTTGGGCTTTTCTCATTTGCACAATCTTGCGCCATCTAACGGGGAAGGTTGGAGCTACGTGGAGGACCTGCTGCATTCAATTGTTCCCCGTAATCGTGAAACTTCAATGCAAATATCGACAGAGGATTATTATTTTACAAAGAATGACCGTACTGTATTAGCATTTACTAAACGATGGTGTATAAAATATTCAGGTTGTTATTAATGTAAATGTAGGTGCAGGTGAAAAAAGAGCAAACTCATAATTTCTTCTAACAGTTAGAAGTTTGAGTGTATGATTGATTAGCTCTTTATCGCTGCAAGAAGATTATGACGTGGGACACTTTAGTCTTAATTTTAGCGCTGTTGGTTACCTTAAAATACTAAAATACATTTTTAAGATAAAAATCTATCAATTTAATTAAATTAGTGAATAGGCTTCAGTTCCCCCCGCGCGACCCTGAAAAGGATAAGCAGAGGAGGATGGATGGATAGATGGAATTAAATTAGTGAAATGACGATTAAGATGATGATCAATACGACAGTACCTGAATGCAACGTGTCCTGCAGCGTTGGACTTTGTTGAAGACTGAACTGACGCACAGAAGGCTTGCTGATGATGAGCACCGATGGACTTGGACCTCAACATCCTATGAGGAGACATAAATATCTAACTTTGCTTGGTCTGCTTTTTCTTTATTTATTTCTTTTTCTTTTCTTCAAAACACTGGACTTCATTTGTCTTTTTAAATCGAAAACGGCCATCAGTGAAAGAGTGAAGAATCTGTTCGGGATAATTGATGAGTTTCTCTGCGCTCAGAAATTGGAGCTACCGGAAGGATGGCGGCGACAAAGACGGTTTATCTCGTCAGATGTCTGGTCGTTGTTCTCCAGCTTGAAATCAGCTTCATGAGGCTAAACTCCGCTTACGGTGAGTCATAAAAATGTTATTGACATCAGCTACATAAAGCACAGGCCCACATCGCAAAATACATTATTTATTATATTATTCATTTTATTAGACAACTTTTAAATCACTTTTTCCTTTTTAATATTTATTTGTTGTCATTAGGCTTTCTAATGATGGGCTGGTTGTCACAACATGCAACTTTTATCTGGTGATACTGTGTGATGATTTCGTCTTCAGCTACTTTGTTTAATATATTTATCCATTTTCTGAATATGCTTATTACAGTGTCCGTGTATTTCCTACCATATAGCACTGAAACCCCGATGGCATCATTTCAGTTATTTCACTACCAAATCACAAGTTTTACCTCTTGCTTTGAAAACAGTGGCTTATTTATTTATTTTAAGGTAACAGACTAATTAAAAGTTTAATCACGCTGTTCTGTTACTGCTGCTTTGTGTAATAGAGTCCCACAGTTTTGTTCATGTCTGTGTTAAATGAATCAGTGAACTGCATTTTAAGAAAATCTAACACATCTTGCGTGGAAGCACCTATTGGCATTTGCTGTGGCGTGTTTTGAGCCCCGACAGTCACCGTGTGACAGATTCATGGACACATCACCCACTGATGTCCTGGAGCTCCTGGTGTGAAGAATGTGAAGCATGTCCGCTGTTCACTGTCCGCTGTGAAAGGAAAAGTTAGGACAATGTTGTCACTGGAGGGATAGAGTGACCACATGTTTGCCACATGGCACCCACCGAGGAACTGTTTACATCCAGCTGGATAAAAGATCGAGTTTGCTTTCTGACGTTTCAGACATCGTGTTGTCCATATCTAATAATCTTTAATATCTAATAATCAAATATTATTTTAATGCTGCTAAAGTAATCTCTTAATCTGTTTAAGTTTTTTAGTTTGGGGTGTTTCAGTAAAGCTGATCATAGTGCACACCCTGGAAGGAGCCCGTCATTTTTTATTCAGACTCTTTTTGGCAAGGTGTAGTTTTGTTAGAAATGCTTAAAAGAAATAATAATACTTTGTTCTGCCCTTGGAAATGTGCTCAGTACGACATAATGAAATTCAGCAGACAAACTACACCCTCTGAAGTGACCGTAAAAAACCAGACCTTTCTGAAAGGGTTCATATAAGAAACTGATATTATAAACTTTGTGCTAAAATGCGTTTGATGTTATTAACTCTTTAATGCCTACTGTATTGTGTCATATGTGATGCATGATTTTTTGTGTGATTTATACCAATTAATACTCATTTCATTTCTTTCTTTTTTTTAAAAAAAAATTTGTTAGAAGGCTCAATAAAAACTTGGGTTAAAAAATATAATTTTCTGGGAATCATGTCATTACAGAGCTAACTAGAAAAACAACATTTTAATCAGAAAACAACAATTTTCATTTTAAATTACGTGTGTGTGTTTGCTTCTTTGTGTGATTTGGAACAAAATCAGTTCATTAAAATGGAGAAAAGTAAAAGAAAAGCAGCAAGAGGTCACATTTGAGAGGTAAATTTAATCTTTTAGATTTTATTACAAAATTTGTCAGTTTGGTATTTTTGGAAGCGTTCAAGTTGCAATAAGTTACTGATTTTCTGAATCTTACATTGTCAGATTTTGCTTTAGGTTTATCTACTACATCTGCTAAATCTACTAAATCTGTTCACTGGACTCTTCAGTAAAATGTTGTTTGAAGCCTTCAGTGAATATGGCTGTAGTTTTTTAATTAGAATTGTTATGATGTTTGATTAGAACTCTTTTGTCTTTGATAAATGGAGATTTATAAAAGTTTTTTTTATACCAGAATAAAAGAGAAAATTGCAACAAAAAAAAACAAACAAACAAAAAACAAAACAAAAACAAAAAGAACTAAAAGCATTGGTTTAATTTCAGTGCCTTATAATGAATGGATTTATGATAAGATATATCAAGCCCTACAAAGTGCTTCATACAACAAATGTATAATTTTTTTATTTGACTTTTTTTGTTTTCCCTTCTCTAAAATTTTATTTGCATTGTTATTGGGAGACATTGTTGCTGTCTCATTAAAAAGTCTAACCTAATCAACCTATTTGCTCTCATCTGCTATTCCTAAGGGCTCTACCCTGCCAACAGGCAGGAGCTGTTTCCTCCAGAGCAGAGGTTATATATAATCTCTCTGAACCACCAGCCCAGAGAGCAGAGGTGGGCATCTAGGCCCAGGTCTGGGGCCCCTGACAGGACTGCAGATAAGCGGGGCCACTACAGAAACCAACACCAGTCAGAGGAGTCAGATCCAAATTTCATGATGGAGGATGAGCCCAGTAATTCTGCACAGATCGTAGTAAGGTTATTCTACTGCAAAGACATTCATCAGCAGATAGAGTTAATATAAATATTACTGGTTCGGATTTACCGTTAAAAAAAAGCGTACATGCAGAGCAGGTGATAAGATTTTTTTTTTAAAAAACAAAAAAACATATAATATATAATAAATATCTGGTGTTGTAGGATATGGATCATGTCTACTACACATCTAAAATCTATGCTCCTGGAGATGCAGCTGGTAAAGAGTTGTGGGTGAACATCAGTAAGATGGAGGAGGATCAGCAGAAGGTCCGTGGCTCCCTGTCCAGCACTCACCGACAAGCTGAGGTAAGAGATCAGCCTGTGAATAAATAACTAAAGTAAGAGCAGTTTGAATTTGTGGTGTTTATTCCCTGTGTAGTGGTTTATTTTCCAGGTACGGTGGTTCTGATGTCCAGACTGCCTACATATACCTTTAGTATTAGTTTTATAGTTTCATTTTCTTCTTAAGTAAAGACAGAAAAAAAAACCTTTTTTGAACATTTTCTACTTTATGTTTCTGTGCTTCCAGAGAGTGAATCTGTCCTTTGACTTTCCCTTTTATGGCCATTTACTCAAAGAAATCACAGTTGCAACTGGAGGTGAGTCTTTAACTACACTCAGTGTTGTTTCTGTGGCGGTTGTGAGCCCAGTTTTATGAGGTCCTGTCTGTTTAGAGATGTTTTTAATTGTAGAGCCGCATGTGTCAGTCAGCTTCAGAGGAAAATCACCTTCTTCAAATCTAACAATAAACACACTTTTGTTAGTTGGAATCCCACCTACTTAATATGAATATTAGTTTATTAAATGGTAATAAATAATTGTTATATGCATATTTCTCTCTAACTTACAGGGGAAATATTAAAAAAAACAAAAACTTTTTTCTATATTTTTCAGTATTTGAAGTTTTATTGGGGCAGTATCAGTGCCTGACCTTTACAGATTCAAAGATCTAATCTTTGCATTGATAGGAACAAAGTACATAAGCTAAATTGATGACCGTGTTGACAAGCGTTACATGACAGCTCTGAGTGCCAACTGATTATAATGTGTAATACTGTGAATTACTCTCTGTTACTGATGCTAACAGCTGCACATCTTCTCCTACCAGGTTTTATTTACACTGGAGCCATAATCCATCGGATGCTCACAGCCACTCAGTATGTCGCTCCTCTGATGGCGAATTTTGACCCGAGCCTGTCAAAAAACTCATCTGTGTTTTACTTTGATAATGGTAGGAGCTGTTGATTTTGTTTGTTTGTCTACTAGACAGAATATCTGTACGATCTACTGTACAAATATTAAGCGCCTTGAGGAGACTATTGTTGTGATTTGGCGCTATATAAATAAAACTGAATTGAATTGAATTGAATTGAATTGAATATTTTTACTGAATATGCACCTCAATTTAACATGTGCTGCATACGGGTGGCAGGGAACATACAAACATGTGTACGCTATGATCATTACAGTATTGTGTGTGTCCATGTCCATCCATTAGGCACAGCATTGGTGGTTCAGTGGAACTGCCTTCACCTCCAGGACAACATCAGTGTGGGAGCTTTCACCTTCCAGGCTGTTCTGTACAGTGACGGGCGGATTGTCTTTGCCTACAAAGAGGTGGCTTTTCTTCTGTCCTTTGTGTCCATCTTATAATATGAAGTAAGTTTATTCATACAGTTTTTACCTCATAGATTCCTATTAGCATCAGCAACATCAGCTCTGAGAGTCATCCTGTCAAAGTGGGCTTGTCAGATGCATTTATGGTGCTTCATGAGCTAGAGCAGATTCCCAGTAAGTTGAAAATTTTTCCTGTTAAAATTTCATCAAAATACTTTCTTTAATTATTAGCAGCTTGTATTTGACGTCTTTATTTTCTGTCTGACATGCGTCAGATGTTCGTCGGAGAACCATCTATGAGTATCACAAAGTCAACATTCCAGTGTCCAAAATCTCCAGCTTTACAGCTGTGGAGATGCTTCCTCTCCCTAGTAAGTTATTTCTATTTGTAATATCATTTGAACCAGTCAGTATTCAAAGAATGTATAAGCTTTGTGCTAAAGGGTATTCTACAATGATGCGGTTTTATCTGCAGAAGGCAAAGCACTTTCTTCCTCATTACTCTCTTTATGTTTTTCTGTCTTCTCAGCGTGTCTGCAGTTCTCAAGCTGTGGCCCATGTGTCACTTCTCAGATTGGCTTTAACTGTAGCTGGTGTAGTAAGCTACAAAGGTAACATGGAAAAGCAGTCAAAGAGAACATACCAGTGACTTTACCACTATTTTAGGACTAGAAAATGTTTCACGTTCGAATCTGGATCCATTCAAATAAGAGATCATTTTTAGTTGAGGGCAGTTAGATTTGTTTTCAGTGTGACACTGAGGCTTTTCTCACTTTGGATAAATATGAAAATACAAAAACTGCATTACATGAATTCTAATAATTTTTCTCTAATTTTAATAATAATGAATTTTAAGTATTGTGTACATGCAGTCTATACAACTTCACATTTTATCCACTGGAGTTTTTTGTTGTTGCCTAAAGTTTGTTCAGTTCAGACGAGCTCTCAGTCAGTTGTGGTTGCGCGTGCAGGGATACGCTCACTCACTCACGCTCAGTAAACTTGATTCACAGGCAGTGCTTCCTGAGACTGTCTCATATCCTGTCACTGTGAGTAAACAGAGCAGGCTCGCAGAGTCATTCACATGTCATTCACATACAGTACAGTCAACAGGAAGCCTGAGGGATAGTCAGCGACCCCAACTATCCGAATCTGGCCTAGCGAGCTCAAGAGATGAATATACAAAGTTCACTGTAGTTAGCAGGAATATGCAGTTGGAGCTCCTGTCAAGTACTGAAGAGTCTAATGAACATATCTTTTAAATAAATAATTATAATACATGAATTTTAGTGATTTGTGACAATGAAAAGAACCTTTTTAAACATCAGTAATGGTGGTGTAAATATTTTGTGACTATTGTCCACATCTCCAATAAATCATTTTAATTTTAATTAAAAAATAAAGCATCAGCTGCCAGCACATGGTAGATAAATTAAATCTGCTTTTGGAAACATTCATCTCCTTGAATAAAGCGGGTTGTGCTCAGAGAGAAAATGTAACAGCAGTCATTTCGTTCTTTCTCAGATGTTCCAGTGGTTTTGATCGTAACCGCCAGGACTGGGTTGACCTTGGCTGTCCAGAGGAGGTTCTTCTGCTTTTCTGCATAAAGATTAACCACATTAGAGCTTAGCGCCATTAGTGTGAGTCTGAACACACTTTTGTTTCCCAGAGACGGGATCTGCGATGTCTCCGGATGACGGAAGTCACAAACGCCACATCACATCACCTCAGACACCGAACCACTCCAGTTACTGTGTCTGCAGGGCAGCATAGGACCTCTGGTATGACCTCCACCCCCGACACTCCCACTTTCACCATCCCCTCAACACACAGCAGCATCAGCAGTGAAACAAAATCACATCCACATCGTCCCACCAACAAATCTGCAGAAGGTAAACTCACAAACCTTTGTTATTTGCTTTAATGGTGTTCATAGTTTGTTGTCACTGATTGTCTGATCACACTCCTCACACACATGTTTTCACCTGACTTTAATCAGAGAAACAGTAAGAATGCAAAAAACTGTTCTGAAATATAATTAAAATCATTTCTTTGCCTTGATTACGCTTTTACTTTATTTGCCTTATAAACAAAAAAGTCCGTTTTCTACTAAGAGCAGCATGAATGCCTTTAATGGAATCCTCTTGCTTGTTAACATTAAAATAAATCATCTTGAATGCTGAATCATCTGAGACCGCTGAGACCATCTCAGTTCGTGCAGATCGCAGCTCTGCAGGGCAGCCATCATTACAACCCCATGAATGAATGTTTGTTGTTGTTGTTGCACAGTATCCATGCTTGGTGTGTTGTGGAAGGTCTGACAGGGTGGGGGTCAAGTGGCCAGCTATTTCCCAGCCCCCTGTTAGCTCATAGCTGAGCATATACAGCGCCATGTTAAATACTGCATCATGTCCTCAGTTTGCTGAAGGATGGCGCGATATACGTTAATCACTCTGGCAGATTGAGAAGGATTCAATATCCGACTCAAGCAAGGATATTTTTGTTGATATCACTTTTTTCTTTCTTCTGCAGACTACGTTTTAAGTCAGGTCCACTGAAGTGAAAGCTTAACAAAAACGATGAAATTTACAGATTGCTCAGAAACAGCCACTCGTGAAATTTAACCAAGCTATTTTTTAAAGGCATGTCACAACATGTCACGTACTGTGTGCATTTAAAAGATTTAAAAGTCTTTGTTTTTTCTTTTCTAGATGGTGCAGAGACTGCTTTTCACATCAGTGACGCACGTAAGTTATTCACAGTTGTATGAAAGTGTGTCGTGCAGTTCTATTGGACCTGAAACGGTCTCTGCTTTCCAGCTCCTTAGTACAAAGTGTGTGACGTTAAATTGCACCCATGTGAGAATAGTGCAAGTAATTTCCTTAACAAATTCACAGCCAGTGTGTGTGTGTGTGTGTGTGTGTGTGTGTGTGTGTGTGTGTGTGTGTGTGTGTCTTTCTCTCTGTGTG
>VVHJ01037888.1:13396-27747 GCA_015107715.1 Tylochromis polylepis
ATTTACAAAAAAAATTTTTTAAAAAAAAAAACACCACCCCCCCCCCCCCCCCCCCATTCAAATGAGTGTGAGTCAGTGTCACTGACACAAACTCAGTGAGTAGCAATTCTTGCTTCACCTATGCTTTTCCTGGCATGACACAACATGGAGTGCACAACTTATATAATGTATAGTTAATAGATATTGTTTAGTGTGCTAGAACAATGTGTATAAAATCCATGATGCCCAAAAGCAAATGGAAGTGCTGCTACACCCACGGACATTTTGCAGTATCCAAGCAAGAAATCATCTGCACCAGCTATGCTCACAGGGGAGGGTCAAATATCAAAGTCATGAAGAAGAAATATGTCCTATACTGGATATACATTTGAATATTGTGTAAAAGCAGCTGCATGATGCAGTGAAATAAAAAAGAATATGATTTGGAACACAGGCAAGAGGAAAAGTTACAAAATAAAGAATAAAAATACAGAATCAATGCATTTGACGCTGCTGAAAACTAGTATTCTTAGAAAATAATTGCTGTAATTTTGCATTTAGCTGACTAAAAACTTCATATGGTTTATTTTGAAATAATCCATATGAAGTGAAATAAACAATTTCAAACTTTCCTGTTTGAAATTGGAGAGTGTTTCTTCACCTTTCACTGGCGGTGCAGGTAATCGCCTTCTCATCTGTCTCGAAGAGTCCAGGGTGACGGGCTGCAAGGAGATGCATGTGAGAAATAGTTTTGTGTGCACGTGCAAAGTTTGATTTCCTGTTCTGATGGACTCACTGCAGTGTGTTAGTGTAAACAGATACTGTACCATAACTGGAATAGTCCTGCTCTTAATCAAGCGCGACTGTGTGTCCACATTGAGACCGGCATTCTTCAGAGCAGCGATCCTTGCTGAGATGTCACAGATCTACAGCAGACGCAGAAAAAGTATTAAAACCTTTTTTGTTTTTCTTTAACAAACAAACTGCACTGTTGAATATTTGAATTGTTTTTTATTTTAATCTGTTGGTGTAATTTGTGATGTTGTTACGGCCAAATCTTTTTCAAAAGGACATACCTTCTTCCATCAATCTGTGCATCCAAATCTCTCCTTCTATTTACATATTTTACTAGACATCCAACCCTGACCTACCTGTAGTTCAGACTGTTGTACCTTGGCAGCTGCTGCTGCCACCTGCTCCTCCAGGAAGGACAGCTCCATGTCAGACGTGGAGCTGCAGATTCCCCGGGCACACTCCTCCAGGTCACTCAGCTCGGCCTCCAGACTGTACACTGAACCTGCTGCCACGTATACCTGCAGCACATTTTAAAAAGCAAGTTTAAATGCAGTTATCTCATTTGAACATGTTTTTGAAACCTGCGGCTGTTTGAACTTTATCCCACTTAACTCTCTAAAACTATTATAATGGCCAAAAACAGGAAATAGCAGCTTGCAGTGAACGAACAAGGATACGTAAAAATGAACTAAGCACTCGTTTAATACTCATCTTCACAATAATGTCATTAAGCCATAATGTGAATATTTGTTCATTTAACTATAGTAATGAAAAACAAGTTTCACTATTTCCATGTTATTCTATTATTAAACAGTTAGATAATCATACAGGTTTTTGGTTATAAACTTTATGATGGAATAACAGCAATATTAGCCACAGTTTCTATGTGTTAATTACTTGATGGACTCGACTGAAAATTATTAAAAATAATGATTTTAAAAAATTATCTTGACAACAAGTGAAAATCTAGTGAATAAAGTGAAACTATTAAAACAAAATCCCTTAACAAATTGTCACGTCACTGAATTATTGAGAGAGAAACTGAAGCAGAGTAAATGTAAGGGAAAAAGGAGCAGCCAAAGTATCTTGTTATTTAATTGGTTTTGTGTCTTTTTAATGTTTGTCGAAACATTGATGGTAATATTTAATTACACTTAGCGAATCCTTTCATAAGCCTAAATTAAAATGCTGCATCTTTAAAACAAGAGCTAACCGTGCCACACGTGATGTAAAATATCTTTAAACTGAACTCACGTTTTCCTCCAGTCTGGAGAACTGCTGGTCCAGTTTTTTGGGGTCAGTGTTGGGGGGCAGGGAGGTGGAGGGAGGTCGGGTGTTTTCTCCTCCCTCCACACCCTGCAGCAGCTCTTCAGTGGCGTTCAGCACCTTCAGCATCTCAGTAGTGATGCTGCGCAGGGACACCGCTGAGTATCTCTACAGCACACAAACAGAGACGGGTGTTACTCTGATTCCTGACATCTCCTGGCAGTGTGATAAAAGATACTGTTATTTTCATTTAGATTAGAAAAATGAGTAGGAGTGCAGAAGAACAACTGTTGATACCCAGCTGACCAAAATATAGCAATTCAGTGTCGAGGATTTTAAAGCTTGCAGTTTGAATTTCCTCCACATCTTGATTTTTTTAGGTCATACTGGGATATTAACGCTCTTAAGTTAGCCTATACTCAGATTAATGAAATGTAGTGCCACTCCACTTACTGCTCTACATAAACTTCAAAATAAAAACAGTACTTGTTCTATCCAGATGAATGAATGAATGAATAAAAATTAATTTCAGGAGGAGGGACTTCAGTTACAGTGGATGGTAATAAGCTATAAAAGCTAATAAATCATTAATAGCATGGATTTTCTTTTTTGGAGGGTAACATTGATGACAGGTAAAAAACAAGGTATGCATGACGAACATGGGAAATATTAAAAAACAAAAAATAATCTGAATACCCGTCTTCAACCAAAACAAAGTTCATTCTCACCTGCTCCAACAGAGTCGACATAAACTCTATTGTTTTGTAAAGCTCCATGTCTCTACCCTACAGTTCACACAGCGCAGGAGAATACGAAGCACACAGAGGAGAAAGAAGCATCAGATTAGTTGCTGTTAGTTGCATTAAAAAAGAATAATTTTTAGGGAGTGTGCATCGGACTTTAAAGTGAGCCTATGTGACTTCTGCAGAGCACCGCGGACTCAAATGTCACGACAGTATGTACACTGCAGTGAGTCCATCAGAACAGGAAATCAAACTTTGCACGTGCACACAAAACTATTTCTCACATGCATCTCCTTGCAGCCCGTCACCCTGGACTCTTCTTATTTGTAAATAAATAGAGAAGTTTCAAGAAGTTATTCAAATTCTTTACATTTATTTAAACAGAATCAAATGATAAAACATCTTTGACATGTGTGTGACGCAACTTCCACTTTCTTGTTGGAGGTCATTATGTCTTCCTCCAGGCTGACATGTGAGAGGTATTACAGATGTGCGCAAGAAATTACAGTATTTGTCCTGCCAATTAACCTATTTATAAGTATACTGCAAGTAAAGGAGACACAGCAGAATCTAAACTCACAGAGAGCTCTATTGGGGTGTCGGCTCTTACAGCTCTATCATAAACTCTGCATTTGACATTATCAGTATTATGATGTTGTTATAATCCAGTCCAATACAGCATGAAGCACTATAAGCTGTAATAATACAAATCAAGACTTCTTCTGGCATTGTAATAAAACACTTAAAACACACAAACTTTGTAAAAGAAAAATTTAGCACTGGCATGTTGGAGTGAATGAAATTGCAACTGCAGTCACTTTAATACAAACACTTGAGCTCAAATGAATTGAAAACTTTCAGGAGGTGAGAGGAAAACAGCGATAAAGCAAGAAGTTATGTAAAGCAGGTTTACACAAACATTTTGTGTTTTTTTTCTTTAAGACAGACAGAAAATGCAATAAAGGTTTGGCCAGGAATTAATCAGGGAACCTCTGGCAAATAAAACACACCATGCAGACTTGTTAGCACGATTATAC
Source organism: Tylochromis polylepis (assembly GCA_015107715.1). Classification (NCBI taxonomy): domain Eukaryota; kingdom Metazoa; phylum Chordata; class Actinopteri; order Cichliformes; family Cichlidae; genus Tylochromis; species Tylochromis polylepis. The sequence goes on from VVHJ01037888.1 coordinate 17,217, forward strand.
ATTCTTTAGAGGGTCTTTAATAAATCTGGTTATTGGGACAGACTATGTCTGATGCAGGATTATGGGTAATCCTGTAGCACTGATAGAAATAATGAATCCTGTGTTTTATTTCTTATGAACTGACCTTTTCATTTATAATTGGTGAAATATGCATGTGTGTGTTTGGGTTTTTTCTAGGTTGTGTAGGCTCACTTTACCCCAGCAGACTGTTAGTAGGAAATAAGTGTCAGAAAAAAGCTTCTGAAACGGTCTCACAGCTTGAGTGCTTACATTTTGAATCTCCTCTGCTGACAGTAAACCCTCGGGCAAAGACGAAGAGCTGCTCTCTTCCATGATGTCTGCACTTTTTTCTTTGAGTTCCTTCATGTCTGTCTTCTCCACGTCTGCAGCATCTCCCCACGTCTCCAATGCTTGCTGCTCTGCTGCCAGACTTCCTCTTCCATCCTCTTTTTCCTCATTGTCCTCTTCAGTTCTTTCACACATCGGGTTAGCTTCACTTCTCTCAAATATCTCTGTGAATGTCATAGCTGCAGGTTTTTCTTTAACTAAACTTTTTTCACTTTCTTTTTGCTCATTTACATCTCTGCCCGCCTTCTCTGCACTCTCCCGTTTTGCAGAAATACCTCCTTCAGTTTCCTCATTTCCATTTTCTTCAGGATGTTTTCTCACCTCTGACTCAGACCTCTGGTGGCCTCTTTGACTTTGAGACTCCTTTGAAAGATGTCCCGTCTCCTCTGAAGGGTCTGTGCTTTGTCCAACCTTTTCTCCTTTCTCTCCTCCTCGATCACTGCTTTCAAATGTCCCTTCATCCTTTAGATCTTTGTTTCTTCCTCCAGCATTATCCGTTATTGCTTCTGCGTCCATGTCACCCAAAGTCATCAACAACATGCTGCTGATTATTCTGTCAAATTCTTCATCGCTGTCTGCTAAAGTTTGCCTCTTCCTCTCACTCTCTTTGCTTTCTTTCTGAAACTTGTCTTCTCTGTCTTGATCAGGCCACTTTGCCTCGAGCCAATTCTTTTGCTGCTCTTTTGGCTCATGTAAGTCGCTTCCCTGTGCCTCCACCCCTGTTTTCAGCTTAATCTCTTGTCTTTTCTCTGGCTCGTTTTCACTCTCATTTCCTTTCAAAACTTGTACTTTTTCGGCGCCTAAGTGCCCCTTGGCTATTGCTTCGTCCACTGTTACCCACTCCACCGTGCAATCTTTATTTTCCTCTCTCTCATTTTCCTCATGCTGGACAGCCTCGACTTGTATTTTATTGTAAAACGCATCCTCATGTATTACTGTTTCATCCCTGCCCTCTCTCTTTGTTTCCTCAGTATCAGCCATTAACTCAAACATTTTCACGTCCAGGTCTCCAATAGACTCTCTCCTCTCCCTATCTGCTCTCTCCCAAAGCTCTTCCATCTCAATGCTGTTCTCAGTTTCTCCTTGTTTCACCTCCTCCTCCATTTCTCCCTCATTCACTCCAATTCTGTCCAGCTCATCCTCAGTGGAAGAAAACTGAGAAGCCCTCACCAAACTGACCAAATCGCGTAGCTGTGCTGCTTCTTCTGCTGGCAGCTTCCACAGAGACTCTTCGTCCATTGTCTCCTCTCCCTCTCTGCTCACTCTGTCCAACTCGTCCTCTGTAGATGAAAACTCAGAGGCACTGACTTGATTAACTAATCTGCACACTTTCATTGCCAGCTCCTCATTCTCCTCCTCTTCCTCTCCTTTTTCCTTTTCTTCAATGCCAATTTTGTCCAGCTCATCCTCTGTGGATGAGAACTGTGAAGCTCTGACTTGTTTTTCCAACTGACATATTTTGTAAGTCGGTCCTTTTGGCCTTTTCTCCTCTTGCTCTTTATCTTCTTCATCTTTCCCTCTTTCCCACTCTCCTTCACTTTGCCCCGCTCTGTCGAGGCTATCTTCAGTAGATGAAAAGTATGAGAATCTGGACTGTGCAACAAGCCTGTAAAATCTGTATTTCATCTCTTCATCCATTTCTTTCTCTTCCTCATCCTCCATTCTCCCTTCATCCAAATCAATCTCCATTTTCCACAGCCTCTCATCTTCCTCCTCTACATCTTTACTTTCTTGAGTCCTTTTCTTCATCTGTCCATCATCTTTGTCTTCATCAAGCTTTTCATTTCTTGTGGTCGAGTCAGAAACTCGTCCCGCTTGCTGTTGCAAATTTAATTGAAGCTCCTTGTCCAGTGGATTGGATTTATTTACAGTGATGTTACCCTCAGAGTCAAAAGGCTCAGGAGTCGTGGCTTCAGACGTCAGAGTGTCAGAGGTCACATCATCAGAAGGATGTGGCGGGAAGTTGTCATTTTGATTTAAACCCTGCAAACAAAAAAAGCGTTTGACTTAGAAAATATACATTTATTATATTTCTCAGTGCTATTATGTGTGAAGTGGGTTTGTTGTCTTGAAAAACAGAAACTTGACTGATTGATTTATCAGTTAGCTGAGTAATCATCTCATTCCTTTATCATCATAGCCCTATGCAAACAACTGCAGAAATTAGACAAGTTCCGGGGCAAAAGCTGGCAGCTTTGCATGTTTAATGGTCCGTGAATGGTCCACAGTCCTTTCATCTGTATTTATTTCTTACCGACACAGGAGAAGGAGCCACAGTTTCTTTTTTACTCTTCCTCCTCTTCCGTGACTTCCTCATTTTTGCTACCTTCGTCTCCCCCTGATTCCCTCCTGCTCCCTCCAGGTTAAAGTTCACATCGATGATGTTGGTCCTGTGGGATGACGAAGGTCTCCTGATCTCTGCTGGCACCTTCCGCTTTAAGAGAGCCATCAGAGGTTTTTTAGGCTTCCAGTTCCCCTCAGAGTCTGAAAACAGACCATCTTGGCTGCCTCGCTCGCCCGATAGCGGCACTGGGATTCTGTCGCTGGCGTCAGGCAGGTGAAAGTTAGAGTCTGTCATCTTCCTGTGGATCTCCTTAAGAACGGCACCCCAGGAGCTGTCAGGCTCTGGTCTGCTTTCGTTGTCTGAGCCCAGACCTTCGTAGGCTGACACCACTCCGGACTCCCTCTCCAAGGCGCTGTAGACCAGACTCTTCCTTCTAGTGAGTAGGCTGGGTCGAGACAGCTGGGCGCTCTGCAGGGCGATCCAGTTCCCGTCGGGGCTCTTCAGCACTGCGGACACACCGACGCATACAAGTATTTACACAGACATGCACATACACACACACACAAGGATGCAGATATCACGCAGAGAAGCAGAGAGCAGTGTGCCAAACGAGGCACATAATGATGCAGGAGCATAAACAAACAAAACCACCCACACAAGTATTACCTGACACGACTTTAACTAGAACTGAGAGCAAAACATTACAGCTCACAGTTCCCCACCATGGCAGAGAGACATTAGTGTTGTTTGTCAAAAAAAAAGAAAAAACTGGATATGAAGTAAGTTTGTATGAAACTTTGAAAAGAGATGAAGTATGAAAAAATTGGAAAAAAAAAGCATTAAATTTTGATGCAAATGTGGACCGCTTTCCTTAAAATTGCGAGATTGTAGCATTGTTTACCTTTCAATTAAATCATGTTGTTCCAGCTACAGGAGCACACATGTTGTGTATATCATATGTAAATCAACCTGTTCCAACTTTTTATGGCAATACATTCAATCATAATCATCTACAGCTAATGTTGTTAATAAAGTTGGCTATATAGATAATTACATTAGGTATTAAAGTCAATAAATCTCAATAAATCAATTCAATCTACTAGTAAAATAGTAGATTGAAGAGATAATTAATGTAAAAGAAATATTAAAATATCAAGTTTTCTCTTCATTGCAGTATTTTATATTTTTAATAGTTTCTATTAAATACTTTTATGATTCTAATCAACAGAGCACCTCAGGAATCATTCTGCTTTTTTCAAGTAAAATGTCTCAGTCTAATGGTTCAGGGTCCTATAAAGACAGGTAGGGTTAGTCCAAATTCTTATCCTAACTTGAAGATCACCAGGTATGTGCAGGATTTTATTTGAAGTTGGAAATATGAAAACTAGGTTGTAATATACAACAAATCAGTGTCTAAATTTTAAGACAATTAAAGAGGCTTCTGCGATAATCAAAGTGTAAGGAGAAAAATAATCCAATTTACAACTGTGAGTTTAACAAACTGGTGAGTTTTTGTGGATTTTACCAGCGTTATCCAGCCGGTCTACACTCTTCCAAGCCGACCCACCTCCTTCCTTCTGTAATGTCTGCGGGGAGTCTTCTATAAAACCCGGCAGGTCATTGTCCAACAATGAGAAAGCAGATTGTGACCTCTGAGGAAAAAGATAAAAGTCATTGCGAAATTAGAAAAAATAGTTACGTGACATTTGATTTTATCTTTTATTTCTATAAACTGACGATAAAATAGAATCAAGGCTCCTTGTTGAATAGTTCAGCCAGCAGAGGTCAGCATGTGGAAACAGAAAATATCGTGTCATCGTTTGTTTCAGTGAAAGAAGAACTGATGACTTACTGTTTACCTGCTCCAAATGTGCATGTGAAGGAGAACCGAAAGGTCCAGCAACATTTTTCATATGAAGAACAACTTTACTCTACTTGACTGGCTCATTTTGGCCCATGGCCTTCATCAGGGTCATCACAGAACAGACTCTACCATATATACCATATATTCTTTTTAAAAAATCTATTACACAGTCTGGGTGGTACCAACAAAAGACATTTTAAAATCTAATTTGTTCTTCATACTACATGTCCCCCTGGAGCTTTAACTTCTTCTAACCAACTGGTTTACTCATTAAGAATAAATACAAATGCATTACTTGAGTTATTTCCTACCATATATTCACAAAGGAACAGTAAAGTTATTGGATCACAAAAAGTGTTTCTGATTTATTTATTTTTACCCAGAGGCTTGGTTGATGTTTCTGTGAGCTGGACGCTTGATCAGAGGGGGACTGATGTTGATGATGAAGGTCAGGGTTGCGTTCAAGGGCCAAGTCGTGATCATATTCTGCTCTCATCTCAGCCAAAGTCTTTCTCCTACTAATGATCTTACATAAACAGAGACTAGGATTAGTGCTGCATGCAGCTCAGATACTGTGCAGAAGAAAAAAATTAATTAATTAATCAGCTCCTTTTTAATACTTGAAGATTTGAAGATGCCTTCACATGCAAAAATCATTATTCTTATGTTTTTTACTTTTTGCACAATTGTTTTGGCCAGTTCCTCAATGAGCTCTCCTCTGTGCTCCCGCAGATAGTGTGCCTCATTCTGCTTCTCCTGTTGTAAACACAAATAAAAAAGCTATTCATCACCGCAAACATACACTATAAGCTGATTGCTCCTCTGAATATACACTAGATATATATGTTTGCTGTACTGTATCCAAAAGCTTTAGAATACTTTAAGAGATTAGTAAGAAGTAAATCTTTTCTAACATAGCTGTGTTTTTAAAGATGCAGCAGCATCAGAAATTTAAGTTAGAGAGGTCAAGTGATGAATTAAAACGTGCAGTGCACAAAATAATTCCCCTGTATGAAAAAGTATAAAATTATAAAGTCTAGCATGTCACTGGGGTTTCTTGTGAATGAGCAAATTGTTTTCAGTTTGACTTAATAAAAGGTATGCAGATATTAGAAGAACTTTGTTTAAGAACTGTAGGAAAATACTTTGTGAATGTATTTTTCTTAAACAATTTTGATTTTTGTGTAAATAATTTTCACCACTGAAAAACAAAAAAACATTTAGACTGTATACAAATGATGGCTGCAGCCGGGGAGATGCTTTAACCTGCATTCTTTGAAAAGACCAAGAGCTGACTATGGTTGAAACAAAGAAATTTAGGGAAAATGTCTGTGACCTCTTTAAAGACACAACCGCGTGGCTTTATGGTCGTACATCATTCAAGGCTTACTGAATACAACAAGATGGTAATTTTTTAAGTTATGATTCAAGTTAGCTGGTAAGAAAAGCAGAAAAGGATACGGTTTCATGGCAGTCCCTCCTTGTGACTGACAAGTTATAACCATACAAGGGTCACTCAGCCAAAAAAACATCAGCAAAAGCATTCAGCTAGAGGCTTCACATCATGACCTCACTAAACTCTTGGGAGCAGCCACATTTATATACAGTCAACTATGAGCAAAGATAGCAATCGCCCTGCCATTGTCTTATACTGTAGTATTAAACCATAATTTGGACTGCAGAATAATCCTGATGGTTTAACTTAATCTGACTGAAAGAAAATAAAAAAACTAGAAAAGTCAGATTAAAAAGAAACTTCATGTAAGGTCTCTGGAGGCTATTTATCAAAGTGCAGATTGAGGATAATCCCCAACATAATGTAGCATTTCCAATAGAAGACTGTATGGGTGGATTAGGGTTCGAACAATAAGTAACTATTTGTATGAGAGGAAAAACATGAATAACCTGACTGGAAGTGTCAAATTCAGCCTTTGAAATGGCCTCGTCTATGGCCTCCTCTGCCACCCGCCTGGCCACAGTGAGCGTCTCTGCCATGCTGTGCTCTAAATACAAAAACAATCATGTGTTTTGTTGTTATTGGAATGACTTTTGAATCGAACAATTGTTTCCATTGTTTACTCTGCAAAACTTTATGAAGAAGGAGCAGTTTTCAGTTCAGTTCTCTTTTAAAGATGTGTATCTGTCTTCATTCAGTGCCAGTTTCTGAGGCACTGCAGACTCAGACATGACCATCAGCCCAGAGCAGCTTTTCATTCATGTTTGCTGTCACTCATCCTGTTAGTGCAGTGAACTAGGTGCGTGACGAGAAATGAGAGCAAAGCAGGACACAGAAGAGAACAGACTGACACGGCTGTTTGAGATGCAACTGGGAACCTGCGCCAAAAGATTACAACTAAGATCATAAAACTGCTCAATTCTTCTGCGTTTTATCTGCTATAAAGCATTGCATGAAAGTCAGCATGGAACAAATATGGATTCATATGGACTCATGAGAGGATTATTTTTGACCTGGATATTGTGAAATGTTTTTTTCTTATGGAAATTCACTATAACAGGAAATGGATTACCAATCAGGAGAAAAAGGCTAAATGCTCGAGTAGCCAAATCTGCTGTATGGCAAATAGACGGTGGGCATTTCACTTTCACATTTGACTGCAGTCACTCTCAGACAGATTGGTGAAGGTTTGCAAATATTTGCTCTCTGAGTCTGTCTGCACCAATGAGACCAACCCAGTTGCAATGGGTGTCTTTGCAATACAGGACTCAACCCAACTGTTTGCCAACAGGTTGTATTCTTACTGTATATAAAACCAATGTTGCCAAGCGCCCGTGTCATTTTGCCGTTAAATTTCTGAATTTCTGGCCTGGCTGGAACTTCATTGTTATCATGGAGGTAAACAAATAAAACAGGTAGCACCATAACACCTTTTGTTAAAGCCATTAAATTCAGTCCATAAGAGATTAAATCAAGAAACGTAAAGTTAATAGTCCTAAAACTGATGCTCCAGAAAGAGATCAAAAAAGAAGTTCAACATTGTGGGAAATACGTCAATATACAATACGTATTGGTTTTGTGTAGAGAGTAACATGAGATGATCATCACTCTTATGTCAGCTGGCTGCAAACTGACTGAACTGTGTTAAGTTAACAAAATCCACCTTTCTGCATCTTAATATTCTCCGCAAGAAAGCAAATATTTTCCTGAAAACCCAAATTCAGATTTAATATCTTCAATATAAAAGTTGATGTTATCATATTGTGCTGCAGATTCTTAAATTTGCACTTGTCCAAACTCAAAAATAAAATAATTAAACAGAGCTACGCTGGGGCTTAAAGGTGCATAGCTCCAAAGGGCTCCCTGATGAGTTGACTGACCCTTAAAAGTTACTTTACTACTTCAGTATTTTACAAATACCAAAAGTACAACAAAAAAACAATTACATTTAGAACTGCAAGCAAAACTTCAATGGCAGCTCTTTTTTTTAACTTCATTGCAAACAAACAAAAACTAAAACAGATTAGTTCAACATTTATTTTAGCTAGTTACTGGGAGAAAGCCGAAATGGGGAAAATTTTGTCACTTTTGTACATTAAACAAAGCATTTATGTCACCAAAAGATGTCATACTTTTGAAATGTGAAAATCCAAGTATATGCATGTGTAATTACAACAGCAGGTGTACAGTACAATCATGTGTCAGTGAAGTCATTATTAAATGTTTCTGCACCTTCAGTTTGTCTGTAAAACGTTGAGTCACTCCCGCAGACGCTGTCCTCATTGCAGATGCTCTCCTCATAGGCGCTGCCCTCTGCAGACACACACATGTTTACATGAACGTGAAAAGACTTCCACATGGGATTAACCTTTTTATCACAGGAATAACCTTTAAATAAGATGGAGCATTAAAGAGATTAAGGAGCATCTTTTTGGTCACTGTCATTTTTTTAATGCGCGTTGTGGAAAATACATGCATTTATGTGCAATTATGAGAATTAGTTTTGATATTTTATTATGACAAGAACAGTTTTTATTGCAAATAGCTAAACGTCCGCTGTGCTGTCTCCAGTGAGATGTTCTTCCCTGTATGAGAGCTTTATTTTTGATTTATTAAGTGTAAGTTTTGATAAAAATGACACTCTACCATATGTTTTGCTTGGTTTGATTATTTGTTTCCTCACTACATTTGCTGGTAACACAGCTGTGGTGTAAACAGATATAACTACACACACTTATCTACGGTATCTCTGACAGATATTTGAAATACATAATCTGATTTTAATGTCGATAACTGCTCAGTAGAGAGCACTCAGTCACTCTCTACATAGTTTCTCCTTGCAGCTCTTGAGCTCTGAGCTCTTTTCACATCATTTAAATATTCATGCAACAATGCGGCCATTTGTGGTTATATAAGTGCATTAGAGTTTCCTCATGCGTGGCATTACCAGCCAACTGGATCTGTGCTCAGCAGGGCCCGGTTCAAGGGTACAGCTGAGTACACGGGATCGCTTCACTTCATTTAAAAGGCTAAAGAGCACTTAAGTAATATGAACTGTTCAGATTTTAAAAATGAAGCAAGCACTTTACTCCACTGGTTAAAACTCCAGAGACAAGCTTGATTTCAGTAATGTGAAATATCCTGAAATTGAGGCAAACTGAGGATTTTTTTGTGTTTCATATGCAGGAGAAGGGATTTTGTTCTAGTGACCCCTCGTGTATATGTCTGCAGACATCTGTGTCATAACATCTAATGAGTCAGGACACATTTGGCCCCAGGACAGGGACATACAAAAAGAAGTATGACCAGAACAGCAGCTGGAGGTCACTGTAACCCTGAAGGTACCGTGAATCTCTCGGGAAGGCGAGCTGAAAGAGGCATGCATGAGAAAATGCAGCAGAAAGTACTTCTCCTGTGTATCATGAATGGCAAGGTATTCCAGTGATGTGAATAACATCAACAATATCCTGCCTTTAGGTCTCACAGAAATCCAGTAAATTCCTTTAACCACAACTACCAATGAATTAATAAATTCCTTCAAAAATAAAAATGTAACCATTCGAGAGAAAACATTTCTAACCATCTTACAGACGAATTATTATATACAGCTACTTTCAGTACTACTAATATTTACTTAACTTCAATATATACTTCCTCCAAACCATCAATGTGTCTTTTAGACCCTATTCCTGAAAAACTGCTCAGAGAAGTCCTACCATTATTAATTTTTCAATCTTCAATATGATCAGTCGATGTAAATGGGCTATATACCACAGGCCTTTAAGGTGGCAATAATTAAACCATCATTTAAAAACCATCACTTGACCTGGCTGTCAACTGGCCTAATTATAGGCCAATCTCAAATTTTCCTTTTATCACTTTCTTGAAAGAGTATTTGTTAAACAGCTGATCATCTGCAGAGGAATGGATCATTTGAAGAGTTTCAAAAAGTTATTGTTAATCTCTAGTTCTTTTCCACAGTGTGTCTTTTGTCCTGTGTTTGTCTCCTCACCTTCAACGGCTAAAGCAGTGGTTCCCAAAGTGGGGGGCGTGCCCCCTAGGGGGCGTAGAGCCATTGCAGGGGGGCGCGGTATGAATAAAAAAAGAATGCTTGGACACTGCTAGCATAATGGACAGGTTTTTGATGCAAAGCAGAAGCTGAAGCATCGCCAAATATGCTTCCAAACCAACTTCCTTCCAAGCCAAAGACTAGAAAATATGATGAAGCATATCTTGCCTTTGGCTTCACCTGCACAACGGTGGTGCCAAGGTAGGTATCCCCGACACAATTAGTTTCCCCTGCGTTGGGAGCACGCGCTGGGCTGTCTAAATCACGGACAAACACTATCCCACAGTTGTTCATGTTTTTAAATCCATTTTGCACAGAGAGGCATTTTTTGAAAAATGTATTGATAGCAGTGTTGAATATTCTTACACAGTAAAAAAAACAAAAAACAACAACTACACGTAAAATAATTACAACATAAAGATGGATTGTTTTTCTGTTATTTAAAAGAGGTAGTAGTTTATTTTATTGCTACCTGTAATTTATTGCAGTTTACTTTTATTTGTTTAAGTG
>VVHJ01037889.1:6077-22475 GCA_015107715.1 Tylochromis polylepis
AATTTTGTGGTGTTTTTGTTTTATTTTTTTTTTTTTTTTGGTTAGATTGTGTTTTTGTTCAGTTTTTTTCTTTGTTTGTTTGCTTGTTTTCTTCTTGCAGAGCCTCTGCATTGCAGAATTCTTTGGGCATAGTTTTAAAATAGATGCTGACTCAGCAAACTCGTTCCATTTTCCTGCTTAGTCTTTTTGCTTCTCAAACATAAAAACATTCCTGTGATCAACATGCGTCACTGATGCGCACATAAGATATATGGTTTATTGATGTTTCCAGAGGGAGAAATACAGAGGAGTTTTACAGATACAGTTTATGATTTTTGGAAATTCCTGTTTATGGAGCATAACTGGTTGAGTGTTTCACTCTCACTAAGGTGGAGGTTTGTTATTGGTGGAACACTAAAAATGAAAGATTCCTATTGGTGAAGCACCACTTGGGAAAAATGTTTCCATGAAGTGTTTTTAATTCCCAGATAAAGGAACGCATGGTGAAACCTGTTGGGAGACTTTCTTTTTTCATTGTGCCAGGAGAATGAAGGCATTCTGAAAACGATTTAAAAAGAGAGTGACTTGCAGTTCTTTGATGTATAAGCTCGTATGTATTTCTTCTATAGAGGACCTCAGTCAACAATGCAGGAGGCACCCCTACTTAAAAGCCGTTTGTGGCTCTTATAATATGGGAGCTGCTGAACCTTTTGTTTTGCTTAGATGCTGCTCAGGTCTGTTCTGATATCACATTTTCACTTGAGGATGATGATGGTCAGAAAATTGACTGACAATATTGTTGCAGTATCTATAGAAAATTGGAAATATTTGTCAGTTTCACCTGTAACTGTGCTTATGTGGGTCTCATTATTAACCTCAAAATACAAATGTATGAAGATGACAAGAATCTGTACAAAAAGAAAATTTCTTACATTTCTATAATATTGTCATATATGCATTGTCGTTTTACTAACATATATTTAAAAAAAAACACAACTATGTAATTTAGAAGGGGCTTAACACACAGGATTATAAATGTCCTTAGAGCGATGTGCTGAAGTAAGTCATGTTGTTTGGCTGCTAATCATCACGATTCTTTTGCGTTTCATTGTTCAGAGCTCGGTAAGGCTGATGATGGTGAAGTGTTTGATCCCAGCACGCTGGACCCAGACAGATGCGAGAGCTGCTACGGAGCTGAAACTGAAGATCTCAAGTAAGACACGTACAAACACAGGCTGCTCTTTCTGTCTCTGTGTTTACTGTAATACCCTGTGTTAACTTGCCTTGTTTCTTCTTTGTGTGCGTGTGCCCAGATGCTGCAACACCTGTGATGATGTGCGGGAAGCGTATCGGCGGCGAGGCTGGGCGTTCAAGAGTGCAGACACCATCGAGCAGTGTAAAAGAGAGGGTTTCACTCAGAAGATGCAGGAGCAGAAGAATGAAGGCTGTCAGGTTTACGGCGTCCTGGAAGTTAACAAGGTATGAACTCTTACACGTCAGCCTTAATAACATGGCAAAGCTGTCAAAGATCAGCGGGCTTGTTTTGAATTTGAATTTCTCTCTGGAGGACATCCAGGGTTCAGAACGAGAATACTACTGAGATGACATCAGTAGTATGTCATACCTGGGATGACACGGCTGGCTCACCTGTATTTTTCATCAAGCCTCAGAACGATACACAACCATGTGACTTTATGTTGACTTTTAATATTATTACGGCTGGTTCTTGTATTGCAAGATCCAGAATTTTTAGCCCTTGAAGAAACTGTCTCGAAAGTTATTAATAGACTTACATAAGTAAGTGTCACTCTTATTTGTCTGTGCTTTTTATTTGCCATTTCCTTGAGCACCAGTTTCAGTCATAAGCTGGTCTTGTTTGCCTAATGCAGCGATGTTGTGCCGTGTTATTGGGACCACTGTGTGGAAGATGATCTGAGATGATCTTTGAGCAAAGTTAAAACATCACAAGATAATGACAGAAGAGGAAATTTTTCATCTTAAAAAATATTAACGTAGTGTTTTTGCAAGAAATAGTTTAACAGGAATAATATATTATAAATGTAACTCCGGTTTAGACAAAAACTCTTTTGCAATGCTATCAGTTGACATTTTTATCAAGATGAATTTAATACCTTGATATATCTATGTATACATAGATGTCTTAAGTTTTGGGGTGGGTTTTTTTGTGCTTCAGGTGGCAGGAAATTTCCACTTCGCGCCAGGAAAAAGTTTCCAGCAGTCTCATGTCCACGGTAAGACATACTGCCACTCCATTCAGCTCTCAGACACACCTGACCAAAGGTTTTTAACACCTGTAGCTTATTTCTATTTTCGTAATTGGCAGAACTTTGTAAGTAATTATAGTCAGAAGCACAAAAAAACCTTTAAAAAGCCAGACTTTATAGAACTGTTGGCATCTAAGATTTGAATCAAGTTTCTAAATAAGAAGCTTTTTGATGAATTGATGTTTCTATGGGCAAAGACACCCTACATATTTTATCACAGACAATTCAGCAGTGATCTGAGACTGAGCACTGTAGTCTGGGGTGTTTCACCTGGATTTCATCACCGCACTGTTTAAACGACACTTAAATTAAACAGAGAGAAATGCAGTTAAATCACTGTGACTATATTTTTCCAAATTAAATTTGAAGTGACTAGCAGACAAGTTTACAATGCTATCATAGGGGTGTTTATAAACCTTTGATGGGTATGTATGTTCATCAGTCTGTCTGTATTTATTTATTTATCCAGCCATCCGTCAATCAAATGTCCACATTGAGCCACACATCTAAATCTGTTCATTAAAAACAGCTGCAGAAAATCATGCACAACAAGCTTGCTTATTATTTTATATTTTGAAAAATGTAAAATAATAAGAATAAATATAAATCATTTTGGCTTTAGCATTTATGTACTCGTGAAATAAATATGACAGCAGTTTGTCACTATTTAGACTTCTTTGTTGAGAATACTCACTTTAGCTCAGTGATGAAGATTTTGACATACAGTAGCTGGGATTGCAGTGCAGTCAGCTGATCTAGTCTACCAATACAGGATCTGAGACACGGACTCACCGGTCAGCGGATAAAAATGTAAATTTAGGTCAGTGTGTGATATAAGCTAAAATCCATAAAGTTCTGGAATCTTCAGTCTTTTATTTTGAAAAGGTTTTATGATTTCACAGGCATAAAACAATACATTCTTTTATTCATGCTTTGCAATTACTGGCAAGAAGTATGAGTGACACCACATGTCATTCATGTCATTTTTCATACATTGCCTGGGAGTTTGACTGAACCCACATCAGGTTTTACAGAGCTGACTGCAGTGTTTCATGATGGGTGTCATATTCTGTACTCAGAGGTGTTTCTCTTTAGAAGATAGCTGAACTTTGAGTTTGTACCTAAGCAAAAGATGTTTTCTGGTGCTAACAAATCTGTTCTGAACTGTTTGTAGCAGATTTCTTTTCAGCCAAAGTGCAATGTTCTCATCATTTTACCTCTTGCATAGTGTTTGGCTACATTTTTATTCCTTTTATTCATTTCTTCCTTCTGTTTCCATTTTGTTTGCCATCATTGTGTATACGTTTTGCTCATTATTGTGACTGGAAGTTGTTTTTTTGTTTTTTTTTGTCTGCCTGCTAAATGTTTCCCTCATATGTACAGTCACCCCATGAGGTCTAAGACACTTTTTACTATTTATGCTTTGACTGGTTCATTTTGTAAAATTGCTTGTGTAATGCCAACCTGTACTATCAGGATGTGAAAGTTGGACGTTTAAAAATGTTCTGTTTCAAATTAAAATTAAATATCTTCAACTAAGACACAGTAATAGTGGGTTAGAGCATTTCTCATTCTCATTGATGACTTAGACCTCATGGAGTACCAGAGCAGGAAATTAACAGTAGCCAGCTACTACATGCTAAAAACATTTGTTTGGCAAATCTGCCACAACACTGCTTCTGATCTGACTCTAAAACTGTCTGAATACCAAAATTGAAAAATATAAAAAGTCATGTGTTTCAGTAAAAACCTTGCTGGCTGGTAAAGCAGTGAAAGTAGCTGAAGTTTTACTGCACTGTCCACTGCTGATTTTAGTTTCCTACCTGGAACATAAAACACTGACTTTTTTCTTGAGTTGCTAATGTGAGATCATAACTGAATCTCATTGGTGTAATATTTAAACGCTTATTAGCAGAAACAAGAGACAAGAATCACTTGAGGACTGTAGGCGAGGCTGTGGCTGAAATAAATCAGCTTCATCCTTACTCTGGTCCCAAATCATCTCCACCCTGGACTGACCTTAAACCCTCTGTACTGTGTGTGTCTGGGACTGCACAATTACTCCGACAGGATACAAACTGTTTTCTAAATCACAAGAGTCTCAAACATTTTAGAGCTGACAGATATAATCCTCCTCAACTGGATATTTTTTCTGTCCTGTAAATCTCAAGCTTATAAATCAAAATGTATAATGGTGTTAAGCTTTTAATACTCTTAAACAACCAAATCACAAACACAAAGAGCTTGTTTTCATTGCCTGAGTTAAGTTATTAGTGTCTTAATGGAATAAATCTGTAAAAATATTGAGCATAAAAACTCAGTTTGTCAAAGTTGTGCAGCCCCTACTGACACGCCCAACCACATTAATATATAACATGGTTTGCTGTCTACGTGCATTACTATTGTGACTCTTTTCTCTTTTTTCTGTAGTGCACGCTGTGGAAAGTAAGTCCTTCCTTTTTTGCAGATTTTATTTTTTTTATTCTTTCGAAGAACAGCTTTAATGCAGTGTATTAGCCTGTTTATTGTTGTGATAAATTGTTGCACATAATGAAGAACACTGCTCAAAAAAATGTGAACACATTAGCTAAAGACACCCTGAAAAACCAAAGTGAAAAAATGATATGGCAGGCTTGACCATTTTGCCATAATCAAACCCAGGACCCAACAAATCAGCATAGGGTCTGACAATGAGTCCAAGGAGTTCATCCTCATACCTAAGGGCAGTCAGGGTGCTGTTGCCTAACCTGTAGAGCTCTGTGCATCCCTCTTGATAAGCCTCATCAAGTAACCCACCACCAAACCAGTCACGCTGAACAATGTTACAGGCAGCGTAACATTCTCCACGGCGTTTCTAGGCCCTTTTCATATCTGCCACATGTGCTTAGCGTGTACCTGCGCTCATCTGTGAAAAGCACGGGCCACCAGTGGTGTGTCTGCCAATTCTGGTATTCTATGGCAAATGCCAGTCAGGCTCCACGGTGTCAAGTAGCCTGTTTTTGATTGCCTGGCCAGAGACGTTCAGTGTCATGCTGGAGGTCATTTTTTAGCTCTAGCTGTCCTCATCCTGCTTCATCACTAAGGAGCAGACACCGGTTCTGCTGATGGGTTAAGGACCTTCTATAGTCCTGTCCAAGTCTCCCAGAGTAACTGCCTGTCTCATGGAATCTCCTCCATGCTCTTGAGACTGTGTTGGGAGACAGTCTTCTGGCAGTGGCACGTATTGATGAGCCATCCTGGAAGAGTTGGGAGTACCTGTGCAACCTCTGTAGGGTCCGGGTATCACCTCATGCTGCCAGCAGTGATGCTGACTCTAGCCAAATGCAACACTAATAAAACAAACAAGCAAACAAACAAAAACTGTCAGAAATGACAAAGATGGGAAAAATGCCAGTGTCCTCCACCTGTAAAACCATTTTTGTCTTATTGTTGCCCCTCTAGTACACCTGTTGTTAATTTCATTAAAACCAAAGCAGCTGAAACTGATCAACAACCCCCTCTGCTACTTAACTGGCCAAATCAACGTCCTAGGAGTTTAACTGACTTGATGATGTTCTCTGATTTAAAAAGTGTTCCTTTAATTTTTTTGATAGCAACAAATATTTCTGGCACAACTTCACCTACTTCCAAGGTGCATGGAGAACACAAAGAGCTGATGACGTGGAGACTCCAGCGACACTTAAAATAGTAGGAAATGTTTTTGAGCAGTGTACTTACTGTGAATATATATACCTATGCTATAATTAAGCAAAGTGATTAAAAAAAAGCAGAAGCTAAAAACACAAGTGTTGGATTTGAAGGGGAGAGTGCTGCTGATGTGTGTTGGGGAGTCCTGCTGCATTTGTGTAAAGCCTTTTGTTACTTCTAAGGGGACCTAGTATGCCTTTTCTGATTGGCTGTCACATACTGCTCCAGTGGTGGATGCTCTTATTAAACATGGCTGAACTTCCAAATAATGAGGTCAGCGCACAAGTAATGGTGTGAGCCAAAAGATCCGGCTTCTAAACACTCAGTTTCACTTTTTTCCCCTACTGGCTTTGCCTTTAGAAACTGGGGATGTCCCTAATATAGTCCTCTTACTTTAGCTGTGAGCAGAACAAAGTAGGATTACAGGGAGAGGGAAGGGAGAACTTCAGAGAGAAGGCGAATGGAGGAGTTGCACCCAGTATCAGATGAATCATTTTGGACCATAAATCATGCAAAACTACTGCAGTAAAGTACAAGAAAAAATATGGGGCAGGAATAAAGCAGAATCAGTTCCTTTTAAGTCAGCATTATCTTTAAAGTTTCAAAATGGAAATATTGTGTGGGTTTAACATAACTTGACTTCTGTAGACTGCTCCTCTTCTTTGCTTGATGATCGAAGCTCCAAGTTACATTGTGTATAATAATGGCAAGCATCTGCAGACCTAACATTTCTGGTCTCTGGGCTGTTTTGTTTCCCTGACTCTGTTACTCATGAGTGTGATAAGTAAAATTCTAAATTGGTCAAGTACATAATGACACCCATTGTACTGGACCAGGCTTACAGCTTATATAAGAAAAAATGTATTTTAAGTCGGCTTTTCTGAATTTATAGGGGTATTACTTTCTTTTTTGTCATAAAATTTACTAAACCAGTACCCTTATTACTGCACATACAAGTAATAATTGCAATACAGGGGTAATATATTACTGTTAAGCATGTGGTGAACTCAAACCTTTGGCTACACTAACATTCTGCCCTGATCAGCTTCTGCACTGCGGAGCTGTCACTTGTTTGTGTGATTGTAGTTTTTCCAAAAAGGTGACGAGTTTTTCTGTGGAGAACTTGTTGCTTTTCAGTCCCTCGAAATCCAACCTCCTTACCATAAGTGTCCTAAATTTATCCAATAGCCTCTGAGGGTGACCACAGAGGTCTGTGTTCATGTTAGACATTGAGACTGCAGTATTTGACAGATATCTACCAACTCTGGAATGAAACTTTGTGTCAGGGAGCCACAGATTCAGCCACAAATTGAGTCAAACAGCTGAACGAAGGGGCACTACTCAATCACATTTTATTTCCTTTACTACACATGGCTTGTATTTGCATTTTTTTAAATTTTCAGTAAGTGATTTAAAGTGGTTTTGTTTCTTTTGCAGTACATGACCTGCAGAGTTTTGGCTTGGACAATGTAAGTAACACAAATGTTTTCTTGATCTTTCCTTAACATTGTAATTTCAAGAAGGTATTCTTAATTTATTACTGCAAGTTTGTAACAGTCCAAGCTAGCTGGTTGTTTCAGCAGTGAAATTTTATGCTTATTGCTCATTACTCAGAGGAATTTCTCAGATCTGCAAACTTTTAATCTCTCTTTCTACAGATAAACATGACCCATCTGATAAAACACCTGTCGTTTGGTAAAGATTACCCCGGCCTTGTTAACCCTCTGGATGGGACTGATGTCACAGCACCACAAGGTGAGTGATACAAGTTGTTTGTTTGTTTGTTTTTTTTATCTCAATAGTGCTGCTGACATCAAAGCAGGAGCAGCCTGGCACTTACTCTGAAACGATTCAGGGCTTACGTCTCAGATTAATGTTTCCGAGTTGGACAAACCTGTCAAACAGCTGTTCAGTGACAAATTGATCAACCACTCCAAACTCTTAACTGTGGTTAGAGATGTGCCAATTGTGAACTTCCAGGTTTCCAGTCATGTTTAAAATAGAAGGTTGGCTGGTAACCAAAAGAAACCAACATTGATAAGAAAATGTATTTCCCTGTTGTGTCACAGAACTAAATACAATTGCCTGTGTTACCAATTGTAATTCTTCTTCGAGGTAAAACAACTGTGGTTTTTTTTTTTTGTTGTTGTTTTTTTTAAAGGCATCAAAAAGTAAATCACATGCACCCTGAAAACCATTTCACGAATTTGAGCTTTTATTGACAAAACTAGACTGTAGGCTGAGAACATGGCAACACTGAATGGAATATTTGAAAAGTCCCATGGTTGAATATTTGTATATAGGTCTTTCCTCTTGTCTTCAGCAGCGAATACCCATACCAATGGCCATAAAAGTGCCGAATGTCCCTCCACTCTGCATCATGGTCTTTCCTACTCCTCCCATGAGCTCCCGGCCACGCATGCCGATCCTGGAGACAGAAACAACAGTCTTACTTTTTATTCATGTAATCTAGAGTGAGACACTCCATATTTAGCCTCAAGATTGAAACATGTTAAAGCTTTCATTTCTTCATCTAGTTGAAGCAAGCAATATTTACATTAAATTTAAAAATTCCATATCTGTGAGCATAAAACACATTTTTAATAAGATTGTTTTCAATTATTGTAGCAAAACATCTGACACACAACGCACTGTCTGGATTAAAAAAAAAAAAAAATACCAGAGACTTTTAAGATACAAAAGACCACTTAGAGCAGCACTTTATGCACACTGGATCACTAGACTATACTGTTACACCTTATATATATAGTTTGTTCCCACACCAAATTCAAATCTACCTGAGACAGGAGAAAGTGCCAAACATAGCACCAGCAGCCATTCCTACTGCAAAACCCATCATGAAGCCCATTTTGACCCGATCAAAGCAACTTGGCTGGGTCTGGCCATATGGACCTACAGCCACTGGCATCTACAGAGGAGGGAAACAAAAAAAACCAAAACAGGTTAAAGACCAGCTAGATAAATTATTATCTTATGTATTTGTTGTTATCCAAAAATTGTAAAACAGACCCTCTGGAATCCTTAAGTCACACTGTGAAAAGTGGTTTGTGGTAGGTCTACAAATGATGACTTGTGAGATTAATATTTACTAATTTCATGAATATTAGCCATTTTATCTGCAAAAGCAATGGCAAGAGAAACACTCCAGATTACAAAGCCATAAAAGTAAATGCACTACAATTACTAAAACTGATAGCAAATAATTTTTGTTGACCATTTGATTAGATTAACCACTGCAAGCTCTAGATTGCAACTTGTGATTCACCATTTCTGAAACTCAGGGCTGATTCTAGTATTCAAATGTTTTGTCTGATGAACAGTGCTTTTTTTATTTATTTATTTATTTTTTTTAAAGCTGTTTATTCCCCTTTTTTTGCCAGGAGAAAAAGAACTTCAGTACCCAAATAAGGAAATCTTGAACAGTTCATGTATGTTATCCATAAAAATGTACCCATCATGAAATAAACCTCAGCCACCGCTGTCAGTAAACGTCATCTTCTTGGCAATATCAGCCAACAATATTATCCCTAAGTGTGAAAATTACATGTGTCGGGTTGTATTCTTCTAAAGAATATTATTCTTTAACTGGCACAACCAGGGCTTTGAATTTGTGAGTTCAGGTGTCAGAGGCATCAATGCCTCTAATTTATTATGTCAAAATGGAAAGGAAACTAGTGCTACAACAGCAAGATTACAAATAAAAATACTACAGTGGATAATATCAAAACAAAGTGAAAGTAGTGCTATCAACTATATAGGGCCTTGTACAAAAATTGTATTTATACACAATGATTAAAAAAAACAAAACTAAAATTGGGTTAAAGAAGAGTACAGATTGCACTGCTCTTGTATAATCTCAAACTGCATTAATAAATAATGTTTACTATAAATCTAAGAATAGGTGCAAGGATGTAGGTAAGCAGCTGTTACAGGTTAATGTTCAGGTAGATGCTTCTAAACCATCTCGGATCACTGCAGGGTCGTCATTACAGCTCACAAAGTGTCTACAAGAATCTTGTTGAGTTTTTTGGACTGAAAGTGTTCAAGTATAACAACTATGTACAAAGTGTTTTTTTGTTTTTTTTTGCCTTAAGGTCACCCAGTTAATCCAATGATCCCAGTTGCACACGCGTCCCAGTACACTCCGCAGTTATCGTCAGTAGTTAGTTTTCATCTTTTCCAGCTGTGCGCATTTCTGTATGTTTACTGACTTTTTGGATACACTTGTGCATCGTTGCCAGTAATATTATTAAAAACATACCCTAGATTAGCCTGTAATGAAAGTCACTCAAGTTAAAACCATTACAGCTTAAAGACATTTTAATCTGTTCCGTTGTCTCGCATTATTACAAATCAGGTCGTAGACTTATTTAAGTTCGGGAACATTTATGTTCCCTAACTGGGATGCTAGGCTAACGTTAGCTTGTCCATGTGTATTAACATTTGCCGTTTAAGAGCGCTTATATGTAAGCCAAGATAACAAAGGAAAATGTGGTCTCTTCTGGTGACTTCAACTCTTCCATGATGAAACCTGTCAAATTCACCTTTTTCTCTCCGTGTGGTTTGTTGTGCTAACCTAGCATGTTAACGTCACCTGTGGCCTTGACAGATAGACGAGGCCCGGTCCACACCGACAGCCTGTGTGATTTCTAAAAAGAATGAGTCCGAAGTCACCCTTACCTTTAGTTGTGTGTTTAACACGGAGTTGTTTTTTAGATTTGAAACTTCAGGTTTCTTGTGATTTTGAGCGTAGCTGCTTTTAAATGCCTTTCAAGCAGACCTCCATAACCGGATAGAGGAAGAAGGAAAAGATAGAGGAAGGTCATAAAGAGCTACAGTAACTTGGAGGGGGGGGGGGGAAGCAAACAGCGCCATGCTGTGGTTGTGTTTCATTATAAAACTTAATACAATTTTCCCATTTATTTCCAATAAGCAGCTAATAGTGTGAATGCTGTTAGGCATTCACACTATTTGTGTTCTTTAACACATTACTGTTACTCCTTTGTTTTGAGGTCAGTTTTTTAAAAGTTGTGGTTTTTAATCCAAATTTAAATCATATGTTTGAGTACAGAAACTACCTACCCCCCTGAAATTTTAAAGATTCTAACAAAAAGTTTTACTAATCAAAAAAAAACATTTTGGTTCTTTGTGATATTGAAGTAATAATAGCAATGAGAGAGAGAAGCCGAAAACCATAATTAGGTGGTGTTACCAGCTTGCCAGCAGTTGAATGAGTGTTGAATGTAAAT
Source organism: Tylochromis polylepis (assembly GCA_015107715.1). NCBI lineage: Eukaryota > Metazoa > Chordata > Actinopteri > Cichliformes > Cichlidae > Tylochromis > Tylochromis polylepis. The sequence goes on from VVHJ01037889.1 coordinate 17,299, forward strand.
GGAGCGTGTTGCAAAGTGTTAAATGCTAAGAAACAAGGAACTACCCAACCAAAGAAATAGCCCACTGTTTAGTAGATGAAGAAAGATCAAAGCTCGAGACAGGCAGCTTTTAAATCCTCCAGAGAGACTTGCCATGTTCTCTCCGTTTCGCTGATTTTTAAAGTGTGGCTGTGGGCTTGCATGTAGACATGCCCGGTTCCTGGTCTCCTCTGTGCTTAGTGCCTGTGATCCAGAAATCAATCTTAGTAGCCAACTGAAGGTGTCTCATTTCCTAAGGTATAGCTGAGAAGTGTCACAAAGCTGAAATATAAAAATAATGGCAGGAAAAGGATTCTTCAAACAACTAGTTCTGTGTATTCATTTGATGTTTCAGTTATTTGAGATGCTATGATCCAGCTTTGTACCCTTCACTGTGTGAATGTTTTTTTTAAGGTTTGATGTGTTATCAGATTGTGCTGTGTTGTAAACTGAATTAAAAGTAGCCCTAAATATAAAACATGTCATGAACACTTGTTTTAATATCCGAGACAATAAAATGCAGCTGTGGTTGGGTTCGCAGTTTAGATTTTTTTTGTTATTGTGTTTTTAAATGTGACTGCTTTCATATTTTAATTGTAAAAACTTTCCTCCTCACAGCGTCAATGATGTACCAGTATTTTGTGAAAATTGTTCCTACCATCTACGTGAAAACTGACGGCGAGGTTAGTCGAACAGTTTGTTCATGTTTGTTCTTCAAATGCACCAAAAGCATAATATGTGATGTTAATAAGGTATTTAATAAATAAAAAATAAAAAAAAAAATAGTTACAGTCTGGATTACTGAGCTTTGTGTTGTGTTTTGGTTTTCCTTTTTTCCCCAGGTGGTAAAGACAAACCAGTTCTCAGTCACCAGGCACGAGAAAGTGGCCAACGGGCTAATAGGGGACCAGGGGCTGCCGGGCGTCTTTGTTTTATATGAGCTGTCACCTATGATGGTTAAATTCACAGAGAAGCACAGGCACGTTGTAACAGTAACTTTCATTATTGCTGACCGTTTTTCAGACACTATCATAAGTTTTTACATTGTGAGTCTGCTAATGCAGTAAACCCGCTTGACTTGGTAGATATGTCCTCTGTAAGACTCAATATTTACTTGCTTGGCGACAATGGGAACAAAAAACTCCCTTTTCACAGGAAGAAACCTGCAGAACTAGACTCGGGGAGGGGCAGCCATCTGCCGAGTTGGTTGGGGGTGACAGGAGAGTTTACAATATACACAATGTAACTGTACATTGTATCTAGTGGAGATCATTAAGTTCAGGCCATGAGGAAATTTAGTCCAAAAAACTGGTTTCGTTGTCTGGACATCAGATATTTTAAAAAGTGGAAAATAATCTTCATTAATGGGAGGAAAGTGTTTATAATGATATTTGGTAATAAAGTGAAGGGTATATTTAGATATTTTTTCCAAATCTCAATACCAAATAATTCCTCTCTCTCTGTTCAGATCCTTTACACACTTCCTAACAGGAGTTTGTGCCATTATTGGAGGCGTATTTACAGGTCAGTGGTGCTATTTACATATGCCTTTTTAGCCCTGTGTTGTTACTTGTACAATGAAATATGGATATAATATTAAAAATGTAATCAAAGTGTGTTTGATTTCTGTGTTTATCCTGTCTCCCGACCTGTGCAGTGGCCGGTCTGATCGACTCGCTCATCTACCATTCAGCTCGTGCCATCCAGAAGAAGATAGAGCTGGGGAAGACATCCTAACAGCGCTCCCCAGTGGCCTCCACGGTGCAACACAGACCAAGACACTGACAGAGTCAGAAGGGCAGAAAGGTGGAGGGAGAAGTTTGAAAGCGGGAGCACAGCTCTCCATCTCTCTGTCTTCTGTTAGGTCGAGGGAGAGAAATGCAGGGAGAGACAGAGGTTTTAAATCGTCCAGGTTTTAAATTTCTCTGCTTCTTTTTGCTCTTGAAAAATTCTGGAGAGGAACGTTTTTGGATTTTCCTCTCCACACAGGACAGAGACAGAATCAGAGATTGATTTTTCAGTGATTGATTACAAGCACAGCAGCAGATGCACACCCAGCCTCCGGGGGAAAAAGGAACTGGATTTCCTCCATCCTGTTCCCACCTGTGCACCGGTCCACTCTCAGATCACTACACCGAATGATTGTTAGAGGATCGTGGTTGAGCCCCGTGTCTAGAGGAATGAGAAAGACAGGCCATCTATCACTTATTCACTTCATGTAACCTGGACTCACTGATTACATTTTATACAAATTGAAGCCCCAGTGGGCCTTAAAAGTCACAATCATGGAAAAGACAGTTCACAGTGATCTTGATTTGGCAAAACTTTTTGAGATTACAAACTCATTATTTTGGTTATGTTTGTTTTATTTTATACTTCTTACTCTCAGCAAGTCCCCACAAAAAGAGCTAAACCAACCATGCTCTATTGCTGCCAGTTGGCTGTTTTGAATAACAGTTGTAAATGAAATTAATGAAGTTAACCAACCAGCCATTTTAAGAAATAACTGGGAAGTTTTGTTTTTTTTCTCTTTTTTTTAGTATTTTGTATTTAGATAGTCAGACATTTGTTGGTTTTGCTCTTTTCAAAAGGGATTTATTGACAAGAAAAATATTAAATTTAGCCTGACTTGCAAATTCTCTTCACATGTTCCCTTTATGTCTGTTTCTGTACAAGTGAGAAGTTGAATTTAGTGTTTAAATATTGCTAAAATGTAATTAACGCCCCTGTCCCTCCCCCAAAAAAAGACCAATGTTAATACCTCGTTGAATCCCGAGATGCACTTTCCCAGCATATTACTTTAAGTGTTATTCCAGTGTTGAATATCTAAAGGTAAATATAGAGCACATAAACAAAATTTCCCGAAAGATGAAAAATGTAATTTTCACCAGTTTATTCTGGCGATGTGGCCTGCAGGCCTTCATCAGAGCTTTTATAAATACCCTGACCATGCTATAAGCCAAGCAGGACCTGAGTGGAGTAAAACACAGGCGTGCTAAATAAATGGCTGAAATATTTCAGTGTTGTGTAAATGAAAGCTGTGTAGCCCAGCCCTCAATCTGTGTATAGCTGAGAAAAAAAGAAATTATAAAATCAGAGCACTGCAAATATTCCCACATAATTTAAAGCCACTATGTAAAGACGTCGGATGTTTCAATCAAACCACTTTTTTGAGTTGACTTAAAATAACAGTTTTTTTCCTCATGTCGGTGTCTTCCATCATTATTCCACCTTCAGAGGCAGCTGTCTCAGCTAATCACCCCTCTTTGATCACAGCATTAGAACTATTTGAATCGCGATTTAAATTTTTTACATTCCTGCTAACAGTTATAACTTTTAATGCCTCAAAACTATTACTGGAAGTTGAAGGAGTCATTAATTAAAAACTTCTACATATGGTGGCTAAAAAAACAGATGTTAGAACTTAATAAATGTTCAAAATCTCTTCCCACCTGACACCCGAGGAGGGAAAACTAATGGGGATTGAATAAAACTTCCTCGGAATATTTGTTAAATTGCACTGTTTCCATCTGTCTGACTTTCATCAGGTTTACACACATAGGACATCATCTGACTCTGAGGATTACTGGTCTGAGGTTAGTCTAAGAACTTGACTCTATGACATCTCACCGGGTTGGAAAGAAAATGCAAAGATGAATCACAATAGCTCCCTGTGGGTGGTGTGTGTGGCTCTAATGACACATCTTCCAGACTGCACTGTACGTATCCTCCTCTCCTCAGCATCCCCTTGAAGGTTTTAGTCATTTAAATTTTTTTTCCCCCCTAAACCCGAGCAGTGAGTTTTGGTCAAATGACGTTTTATACTGACTGTCAACAAAAAATTGTTGTAATTCATTTACGGTTATAGAGGAAGTTGGCTCCCTAGAGGCCAAAATGACCCCTGACTCTTCCCATAATGTGACTTGGAAATGAACTCTTTCCCATGATTTTACCATCCCTTTTTTTAAATTATTTTTTTTTATTCAGGATATGTGCACATACACCGATCACTGCCTCAGAAAAGAGGGGAATTCAACAATTCAGCACTTTGAATGCAAAAAAGATATTCTTGAATTAGAATGCCAAGGGAAGGGGTTGATTTGTTGAGCTTTGTTCGCTTCTTTCATTTGACGGGGTAACTAAATATCAATCTGCCCGCTTAGACTGTGGTTAAATTATACATCTGTTTTTTGTTTGTTTGTTTTTTTTGTTTTTTTTTGTGTGAAATGCGGATGTTAAAAATTTGGCGCAGCCAGTAGCCTTAGATGACGATACTCCTCCTCATCCCCATGAGTGTTATTCTCATCCTAAAGCTTCAGTCAGTAAATGACAGGGGTCGACAGGCAGCTTCAAACCACAAGAAGAGAGCGTGTAAATGTCGGGTTGAGTCTGACTTTGTTCCTGACTCACATGTTGAGTCACCATGTGGTGTCCAGATGTTTCTGCCAGTTTGAACTTCGCCCCTGTTGTTTATTCTGAAGATCATCAGACTGAACCGAACTCTGGGTTTGAAATTGTCGGTTTGAAGACGATCTTTTCTCAAAGAACCTTGCTGGTGTTTTACATCATTAACGTGTCAGGCTCAGCTTACATCAATGCTGAACAATTTCAAGAGCATGCTGTGAGCTTTTTTGAGCCTTGAGTTGAGGTTTTAGTTCATTTCATAATTTTGGGGGGGAAGATCAACTTTCAGTCTTAAGAGTTGGGTATCTTTAGCTTTAGCTTCTGCAGCTTGGAGCTGGGAATCAGAAGCTCAGAGCTGGGAACCCTCAAAGTCTTCCTGAACCTCAGATCTCAAAGTTCAGTTTTCTGTCAACGGTGTTGGCCAAAAAAGTCAGTTGCAAAGTCATTACCAGATTTCCTCCCAGTATTGATGTTTGTTTATTCAAATGACTTCTTCACAGATTTTTACTCGATCAAATCTCACCAAACTGTCCGAGTTTAAACTTGTTCTTCAATATGGTTCAAGTTATACCCGCCTTCTGTTTTAACTTTTCCATATATTGAATCATGATGGTCTTAGGAGGATGGCAAAACATGGTGTGAATCTGTGACTGAAGCTCATGTCAGTGCAGTGGGTGCTGCTTCTTATGACTGTATACTCTGAGGATCTCTCTGTGTTTAAAAGCTTCTGAAATCGGGTTGATTGTGAAAGATCC
>VVHJ01037892.1:0-12439 GCA_015107715.1 Tylochromis polylepis
TATATATATATATATATATATATATATATATTTCTCTAAGCTAAATTCTCGCTAAGCTAAGCTAAGCTAAGCTAGGTTTGCTTCGGCCAAACTGAGTTCAGTTTTGAGTTAGTGATTTACTATGTGTATTCGCTCTCTTTACTTAGCATCATAGGGGAGTGGGGCACAAGAGTTAAGTGACAGAAAGATGTTTATTTTCTTTGTAGCCAAATATGGTTCAGATTATAAGTAAAGGCTTATAAGATAAGTATGTGGTTGTCATAGGTTATATAGTGATTATTGTTGTCTATATTTGGTTGTAATTTGTGCTCTGTTTGTTTATCCTGTTTTGTAGAACCACACACACACACACATACACACCCACACTAAATCTGCCATTAAAGAGCTGAAAGATCATCCCCTGGCCTCGTCATTTTCTGGAGGATCATAGTAGCACTTGACCCGTGCACACCCTGCGATCACCACCCTAGAAACTGAACTACATATCAGAAATCATCACAACACCTTCTTTGGTCCTATTCCCTCTATGGTCTCCTTGTTGCATATAAGATAGTGTAAGAGTGTGTGGCATCTAGGCTTTTTGTTACTTGTTGTGCGTATTCCACTTAGTTGTCCTTCTCTTTGCACAGATGGATACATTAAGAGTGCCTGAAATGACCACCGCAGTCTGTTTGTGTGTGTGTGCGCATTCATCTTTTTTTTCCTGCATGTTTTTTGGCACACCCAACCTCTGCACTGAGACACTCAGAAGTGGCTATTGTCCCATGAGAGCTTGGATGTGCCATAAAGAGGTGAGAGGAAGGGAGGAGTAGGGCTGATGATGTTATTTGTTTGCAAAGTGTTTTCTCATTTCACCCTCCTCTGTCCTGAACAAAAGGGCTTGGAGAGGGAGATAATGTAACTAGGCTCTCATGGGGAAAGGTTATCTACTGTTCCCTGTCAGCTGATAGCACAAGACAGGACACTTCAATTCCCATACCGCCCAGAGGCTGCCACTAATGATGCTCTTCAATTAACCCAAGGTCACGGGAGATGTAGAAAGGCCAGCACATGCACATACCTGCTTAAGAGACCATCAAACAGATGTACACAGAGTGACAGATGTACTGAAAGCCTACACAGCAGGAAAGAATCAATTGGATCTCACAGTTTCCTGACCTTTCATCCCGCCACGAGGACTTTAGAGTACAGCTATACGATGAAGATACTGGACCCTATTAAATGAAGTGAGCTATGTATCCAGCTGCTTATCAGAGCCACATGCTACTGGCTGACAGTGCAATTTCAGCTGCTACAAGGTTAGATGACAGATTGTCCTCAAATGGTCAGGAACAGGCACACAAAGCTGCATAAAATCTTGTGTAGCCACACTGATAACATACTTGGAAACTTTGCCAGCCTGGGCAGTTTGTTCGTCTCGCTCCTCTTCTCTCTTGGCTGCTGGGAGGTGTGAGGTTGTTTGTACAATTCTAATGACCTTGAAAGTCAATATCTGGTACGAGCACCTTTATTCTTCAACACAGCCTGAACTCGCTTAGGCAGCTTTCTTCTAATTTCTTTAAGCAGTCTTCAGGAATAGTTCTCCAGGCTTCTTTAAAGACATTCAAAGCTCTTCTTTGGATGTTGGCTGACTTTAGTTCCATCCTCTGTTAAGATAACCCCGCACTGCTTTAATAATGTTTATGCACAGGATCTGGGGAGGCCAATCCATGACTGATAGTCTTCCGTTGTGTGTTTTTCTATCCAGGTATACTCTAATTGCATTGCCAGTGTGTTTGGGGTCATTGTCATGCTAAAATATGAAGCCATTGCTATTCAGATGTTTTCCAGATGGTGTTATGTAGTGGACCAAAACCTGATGGTACTTTTCTGTGTTCATAATGCCATTCATTTTGATAAGATCTCTAGCACTACTGGCTGAAATGTAGCCCCAGACCACGACTGAGCCTCCATTGTGTTTTGCAGATGGCTGTAGACACTCACTGTTGTACCTCTCTCCTGAGCTCTTAAATATATTTTGAGGACCGGTTGAAAAAAAAATTCAAATTTGAATTCATCACCCCATCAGACCTGTTGTCACTGATTTTCAGTCCAGGACTTGTGTAATTTGGCATACCTCAGCCTTTTCTTCTTCTCTACTCTTTCGTTTGTCTTTCTATTAACGGTCCTTTGGGAATCATCTTGTTGGGGCAAAGATACTATTTTATGCCTGTCAAACTTTGTAATCCTTTGGATTTGTTATAAAGAAATGGGAACAAATTTATTTTTATGACAGGCTGCTAGTAACAAAGTGCCTAAAAATTTGCTACGTTATTGGTCATATGTTGACACAACACTGGTTCATCCTCTTTAGCTAGGTGCCTATTTTATGCTTGAATGATTCAGAGGTCAGGGTTAAGTAGCTTAACAAACCAAAAGACATTCCTCTGAAAATGGTTCAAAGACTGGAGAGAAAATGAGTGAAAGAGCAGCCAATGTCCAATGAAAAACTGCGAAAGACCTTCAGAAAGGCTGAAGGACTATTGCTATAGACCATTTTTAAAAAATCAGATTTAAAATTAAAAGCAGGTGTGGCTCCTCGGAAACAAAATATAAAGAAAATAGAGGTTGAAATTGAAAATGGTAAAAAGATAACTTAGCCACACTGAAACTGAAACATTTTTATTCTATTTTAAAAAAAAATAGAATTTGATGCCAGAAACACATTTAACAGTGTTGGAATCAGAGCATGTTTGCTTCTGTGTTGCATCACCTCTTCTTTAAATTTCTAAGCTAACAGACCATCTGCTGTACCACAGAAAGTAAAATACGTGTCACCCTGACTTTTTCTGAAGTGGAGTAATAATGGATCGATATTCTTTCCACTGTCAAATCTCCTCTCTCTGGCTTTTATCTTTTCTGTCTAGTAATGTGTTGCTACACACATTTTCTATCTTGACATACCTCATTATTTTTTAATAACCTTTCGCAGTATTTGGGAATAGAGGCTAAATGGTCCAGGGATTTCTGTTAAGATGAATTTGGGTTGGTTCCCATAATATACAGTTTCATTATTACTCAGCAGGCGCCATTGCTTTTACTGTGCAATTTGGATTAATTGCGAGTATAAATATATTAATAAATAATGAAAATCTGGCACTCTCTCTGACTCAAAGGCTCCCAATCTGGGTTGTGAAAATGTCAATAAAAAGATGAGGCAACAATTACACCACATATCTCCACTCAAAGTCATTTAAGGCATCTTCTTCTACCTTACCTACGTCACACCAGGATGACTTGCGGAAGTTGTGAGAACACTGGATGTCACCGGAACTCATTTCTGCTTCAGAGATACTGATGAGAAAGGATAAAAGAAGACAGGAGAAACAGAAGGAGAAGGGGAAAATAACCTAGTTGACCCATCAGCAGAAGCAGAAGATGGTGTGTCATAATGGGAGGCAGGGTAGGATTTGATTAGCAAACTAATGAAATCAGTCATGCTGCGTGCGAGTGTTGTGTGTATGTGTGTGTTTGTGTCTCTGGATCTGTCTTTGACACACAGTCACTCTCACACACTCACTCTCGCACATTTTCATTTTCGGAGGCAGTCAAAAGCTCTCTTCAGTTTCCTGCTGCCTCTCCTCAACTGCTGTGCCATTCTGCATCACTGATGCGGGGAAATGGTTCATTGTAACTGCTGTTTACCGCTTTCATTTCCCGTCCTTGAATCTCATCCACCTGACTATCCACCCAGCTACAGTGAAGTCATCCATCTATACTTCTGCTTGCTTTGTGTGCGTGTGTTTTACTAAGTGTGTAGGTGTTTAGCGATGCTGTTTTTGTGTCTCATAATTGTACATCTGTCTTTTTGTATGCGTTCTTATTTTTGTGTCTTGCTTCTTAATGCATGTCTTCATCTTAAACTGAGACTTTGTTCCCTTCTGTCACATGTGTGGTTTGTGTGTGTGTGTGTGTCAGAGAGTGGAGCCCCAGGGTGGCTTAGCAGAGCCAGTGGCAGGCCTGTCTGAAGTACTTAGTACAGACAATGCTCAGAGCCTGAGGCTGCAGCTTTGCTGACAGTTGAATTATGTGGCTAAGCACACAGTTGCAGGTACTTACCTATGCTGCTGACAAACACACACAGATAACCTGTTAGTTGGGCTACGACGTGTCACAACAGTAAAGAGGGAAAATGAAAAGTTCAGTCACACACAGCTGGGTTGCTTGTTCTCAGTGAGGACGATTGAAAAACCCTTGTTTCTGGCTAAAACGCTAAAGGTGTATTGATTGTTTGTCTGTATATCTCTGCAGCTCTCATGTAAATGATGTCTGTGTCTATCTGAGGTGGTGTATGTATCTGCAGTCAAGATTACAGGATTGAAATACACCATCCTTTGGCATCCTGCATCTCAGATAAGCAACTAAAATCCTGTCAAAAGTTAATGAAAACTTCCCATCGCCCCTTTACTTGGGTTACTTGAGTCAATGTCTTGCTTAGTTCGGGTGGTAGAATTTGGGGAAGGGGTTGCACACAAATACAAATAACTTGCAGGAGTAATGGAAATGTTGATAGAGGCGGGAGGAAGCAGGTGTTCAAATATTTGGCTGTTTCATGGTCAACGGACAGGAATACATGAACACTCACACTTACATGCACATGCAACCATATTACTCATATATGAAAGATTAAATTTCTCATTATGGAGAAGGTCAAGATCAAGAAGGAGAAATGGAAGGAATTCAGAAATTGCTATACAGAAATCCTTCATCGGGCTATGGGGGAATGGGCAAGAAATACAGTGGTGTGAAAAAGTGTTTGCCCCCTTCCTGATTTCTTATTTTTTTATATGTTTGTCACACTTAAATGTTTCAGATCATCAAACAAATTTAAATATTAGACAAAGATAACACAAGTAAACAGAAAAGGCTGTTTTCACATGAAGAGGACATATGATTGTGGGCAGGAAATGTGACCCTTGAAAGAAGTTTTACTTGTATGTCTCAACTGAAAATGATAGATATGGCATTGGGACATTAACCGTTAGTTTGTGAACCACTATTTTAGGTCTCAAATTTTGCTTTTTGGTTTGTTTTTGTGTTTTTATTTTGGTAAAAAAAAATTGAACTTTTTTTCCAGCCTCTGATGATGTCCCTTGGTTTCAAAGCTCTAGGTTTTTTTTGTTTTTTTTTAACACTGTGTGTATTGAAATGACAGAAAAATGCAAATACCTGCACAAATGCATCAAAAATGATGATGTTTTGTGAACGTGTAGGGAAATGAAAAAGGATCATGTCTGTAAACTTGAGTTTTCCAAGTTTTCATAATTCTGTGTGGGGATTCATCCTGGGCATTGATCCTCAGCTGACTCCTAAAGCAACTCCACAACTGCCTATACTTTTATCCACAAAAGAACAACTAAACCCAACTCAGGCCTGTTCTGGTTACATCTGGGAATAAGAACTGATCTGTCAGTGACATCCTCTCTTTATTTGCTTTTGTTTCTCTCTTCAGGCCTAAAGACCTATCTGATTTCTGGCAGGAAGATGGAGGCTCACTCCATCTGTACCTGTTCCCAAATAGGATTAGCTGGGATGGAGCAAGCAGATCCTCGCTGTCCCATGTCCAGAGTACACACACCTGATGGAGCCCCTTTGCCCTGCACCCTTCCCCAAGACAGTGCCAAGGTAAGTACTCGCTGTCTCTGAGGGAATCAGCTATGTTGTTAAATATATAAGTATATTTTCTTGGGCCCATCTATCATTGTACAGCTATATTGCCTGAGGAAGCACACTGAGCTCTATGTTCTGCCACAGTCTCTTTGATGTTCATCTTTGCTCTGTGTTTTTGTGTGGGCGTATCAGGAGCTTTGATAAATATTTTCATTTTTCTTTTTGCATGCATTGAGGTTTCTATTGTCTTGTGTTAAAGGAGTAAAAAAACAGAATGACTTTGATCCATACCATGCGAAACATCCACATTTTTTACATAAGCTTAACCTTGAGCATCTTTGTTAATTTACCTTGTCATATTTAGTGAACTTGTATCAAATATGCTTCTGTTTGCATGCCACCTCAGTGCATATTCAATTTTAAAGAATATGAATCTGAACAAAAACACAGAGATATCATCTAATCATATTAGCTATGCAACAAAAACGCTGTTCTCCCCATCAGGCAGCATAATAGTGCTAATCACATACAGTCCATAAGTATTTGGCTGGTGACACAAGTTTTGTAATTTTTGTCTTTGTGCAACACCACAGTGGATTAAAAAATGTAAACAAGTGAGGTGTGATGAGGTGCAGACTTCCAGCTTTAATTCATGAGGTTTAACAAACATAGCCATTTTTATACATAGTTCCCCTTTTTTCAGAGGACGTTTGGATAGTTGTTTCATGGCCAAGTGAGACCCGTCCCATCAATATTCTGGGACAATTCTGTCAGCCTTAGGGGACAGACTGAGCAAATGTAATATCTCAATCTGAGATCCAAGTGTTGAGATTGCATTTGGTAGCCGTTAACTGAAACTCCATACGAGGTCTGAAGAGATGCCGATGAAAGCGAAGGAGGACCATCATTAGGCTGAAAACCAAAATGGTATGAGAGAGAGAGAAATTTAATGGACAATTCAACAGTCTGCTGCATTGTTAAAAACAATGAATTCACCGACGAGCTCAGCAACCAAAAAGTCCTGAAAGACCACACAAGACAATTAAAGTAATGATAGAATTAATGCCATGGTTAGGAAACATACTGTTAAAGAATCGTATCATTGTCAAAGTCTATATTCAAAGACACCTTCTTTGGACAGGTGAAACCAAGATTAACTTGTACTGAATGATGAAATGTGTAACTGTGAAATGGACTCTAAAGCAACACCCGGGAGACAACAGCTCACAGTTCACAGAGTTTATTACACCGGAAGGTTTTTTCACAGGGATAAGTGCTGGAAAGAGTCTATGGTAACTCAGAACAGCAACCCTAGGAGAGAAGAGATGCGAGTTACTTCCAGTCTACAGCATGGGCGAACGCCAGAGTAATGAGCTAAGTGAATGTTTCAGAGTTGCTTACTTGGGATGGATGCGGAACGAGCAGCGGGGTGAGCCACTGGTTAGGTGTTGGGGAAAAAAATCTAATTGACAGGAGGGTGAGCAGGCAGGTGGTTCCAGAAGATGTTTCTTCAGGGAAAGTGGACCAGCTCATTATTGACAGGGAAGGGAATCTGTAGCCACTATTCAGTAGCACGGGGATCATGAGCAAAAGGAAGTTAACTCAGGGAACACACAAATGCTTCTGAGAGCCGCAGAGTAGTCAGATTACCATTCAGGGTACGATGACAAGTTGAAGTTGGTCCTTAAATATTGCAGATGAGGGTGTGATGAGGCACAAGTGTGCCGACTGGATAACGGTATCTGAACAGAAAGTGTTAGGATTCACAGGAAATAAGGCTAACATTACAGGCCGTGACAGAAAGGAACAGCCATGAAGCATGCCACATCATCTGTCCAACATGGTGAGGTGGAACTGGGTTAGTACTGTTTACTGATAATATGTAGAGGTAGCAGGATGAATTCTGAAGGGCACAGGGCTATATTCTTTCTTCAAATTCAGCCAAATGCTGTTAGACTGACTGGACAGCACTTGACAGTGCAAATGAATAATGACCCAAAGCATAATGCAAAAGCAATCTGAGAGTTTCTCAAGGTAAAAAAGAAAAAGGATATTCTTTAATGGCCAAGACAGTCATCTGATCTTGGCCCGGTAGAGCATGCTTTTCAGTGACTGAAGACAAAACTAAATACAGAAATACCCATAAACAAGCAGCACCTGAAGAAGCCTGGCAGAGCATCTCAAGGGAAGGAAAACAGCATGTATTCTAGACTTTAGGCAGTCATCGACTGCAAAGGATTTTCATCCAAATATTAAAACAATCTTTATATTCAGAATTATTTTAGTTTGTCTGGCTGCATATAAAAATGGCTGTAATTCCTAAACAGTTAATGCAGTACTTTTGTTAAACTCCTTAAATTAAAACTGAAAGTCTGCACTTTGATCGTATCTTGGTCCTTTATTTAAAATCCCCTATGGTGGTGTACAGAGGCAAGACTACAAAAACTGTGTCATTGTCCACAAACTTATGGACCTACCTGTGTGTCCATCGCCGATGTTCCCCTTATTCCTGCCTTCGAAGGAAGTTTTTCATTTGCTGCCAAAATTATACCACCATAATATACTCATCAAAACCCTGTAACACATTATTTCTTTATTAATTAGCCTCAGAAAGCTGTACTGCTGTGGTATAAATTCAACCAAATTAATCATCTATTTGCACCCTACGATCTCTGCACAGCTCTTTTATCTCTACCCGGACAGGTGGAGAGTTGAAGGTGCAGTAGAGAAAAAAGGAAAGCATGTGAGTGGTCGAAGAGGTAGGGCTGGAAGGTGGGGTTGGCTTCTCATCCTGGTATGGAAATGAGTTAACTCAAACAGAGGCAAGCTTGGAAGCCCTGCCAAAGCCTGTCTGCCTACCACTGATCACTTCTTCATTTGCAGCTTTTCATCTTCTGGGTAGCTCTCACACAAATCCGGATGAGTCCCACACTGAAGGATAAGACATCTTAGAATAAAAAGCTTTATAACTGTGAGCAAGTGAATGGATGAAACCTGAATGGCAGGTGTAATCATAAATGTTTCCATGTTTTTAATGTGACACGTAGGTGTACGTTATTTGCCATCTCTCTGTATTTACATTGTTTAGGCTGCACAGTACTACTTTATGGCACCTTGTGATTCTCTGTGTCATAGTCAGTCATAGCACAACAAGTATCACACAGATCTCTCATTCTCACAGACACACTCGCCTGAAAATAAAGACCTTGAGCCAGTGCAGACCTCCTACACACGACTTGTTAACTCTTTGATTGCCATCACTGTTTTTTTAAAGATTGAAACATACTATCATAATTCTTTCATATTTTATTAGATGAATTAAAGACATGTTAGCATTCCCACTTTGCCTTTAAATGACACATTTTATCTCTTTTGCACTCACAGCAGAGCTGTATCACACTGATGTATCTTGTTGTATTTTTATCAGCTCGTACGCTCTGCTTGATCTGCATCACTTACTTTATTAATTCTCTTCCTTTCTTCTCTACTCCATTTCCTTCTGTGTCACCCTGTCTAATCACCCCACAGTCCCCCTGTCTTTCCTGCAGCGTGGCCCTGATAGCAGGGGAGGATCAGGTCCTGGAAGAAGGCATGGTGCACAATGGCTGCCATGACGACCACAAGACCAACAGTGGCAAGGTTAGCTAGTTGATACCACCTTAACAAAACAGAGAAAACAATAACAAAACAGTCGAAATGTTATTTGTCTGACTTTCACATTTGGAAAGACTCATAGTCTAGTCTGCTTTTTGTCCTTATGGTTCTAGCAAATATTGGCACATAGTGATCTTTCATTTACACATACCCGGCAGCTAAAAAAGGTCTCAAAAATAGTTCAAAGAAGTAGAACTCTATGGGTCCCAGATGAACTGTGCCACAGAGACAACCATTTAAATTGGTGCAGCTGAAGCACAGCCTGTAACTTTCATATTTCCTATTCAGACTCCTTCATACTATTTCTGACCCATTTCCAAAGCACCGTCACACCTTCTTTGTAAAGTCGAGTATCTCTTTCACCTCTTCACCTCAGGATGCTTCAAATTTGAAGTGCTCCCCAGTGGTTTCTGCAGGCTGCAACCCCAAGGCTCTAAACGGGTTGCTTAGTCCTCGGTTAGAAGCTTTGACCAACAGCCAGACGTCACTGTGTGAGATGCTGCAGGAGAAGGAGAAAAAGACATGGAGCGGAGGAGCCATGGGGATGGATCATTCAGCGCTCTTACCTCTGCGATCCAAGAACTTCAGGGAGAGGAGTGATGCTCACTTTGTAGATGTTATCAAAGAAGATAGGTAATCAAACATTAATAATATGCAGTAGTAGTGTACCGTATAAATACATGGCGAAATGAAGACGAAATGGTTAGTGCATCATGGGAAGCACACTGAGTCTGTAGCAACATAATTGAGGGAGGGTTCAGGCTCACCTGATCCAGCCCTAACTATATGCTTTATCAAAAAGGAAAGTTTTAAGCCTTAAAAGTAGAGACGGTGTCTGTCTCCTGAATCCAAACTGTGAGCTGGTTCCATAGACGAGGGGCCTGAAAGCTGCAGTCTAAGAGTAAACTGCTCATGCGGTAATATAGTACTGTGAGGTCTTTAAGACATGATGTGGGCCTGTATATTCAAGGTCTTGTATGTGTGTGCAGAGGAAGCCAATGAAAGGAATCTGGAAATATGTGAGAATATGATCTTCTGGATAAACTGAACATTTTTCAGGAAGCTTTCAGAAGTAAAGTTAAGCAAGTAAAGCTGATCTATTAGACACTTTTCATAGACTGTCAGTGTTATACACAAAATGAGTAAAATAAATAAGAACATTAAGTGCCATAATAGCCAAAAAAGGGATATAATAAAACACAATCTATTAGGAGCCAATGTAGAGAGTATAAAACAGGAGTAATGTGAGCACCTGATGGACTCCAATCAGATAAATACGACTCAAACCAGTGCAGAGCATTTCCTTTAATGGCAGTACTGCGTTCTAAGTCGTAAACTGTTCAACATGATCAGCGGTATTTAATGCAACACTAAAGTCTAACAGGACAAGCACAGAGCAAAGTCCACAGTCATAGGCTATAAGAAGGTCACTAGTGCTGTTTCTGTGCTATGGTGAATTCAAGACTGTATCGGTTCCAATTAACCATTCCTCTGCAAATGATCACATAACTGATTACAACAATGTTTTTTGAGAATCTTTTAAATAATATGAATATTGGAAATCTAACTGGATCAACTTTTAAGCAAACTTAAAAGCCTCTGGCGGGTAGCCACTTAGCAAAAATAAATAGACCAGTTAATGGTAAGACTTCTTTGAACAGTCTTCTATGAATGGGGTCTAATAAACACACTGATGGTTTTGATGAATTAATTATTAAAGTTAGTTTGGAGAGATTGATAAGCAATAATTGAACAATTAATCAATACATTTTAGCAGCTATTATAGTTGCTTTAGTTAACGATACATCTGTGGGAAGGCTGTGAATATATGTTTTTTTCTTTAACATTAAAATGTTATTTGTAAAGAAATGTATGAATTTCTTTGCACATTTGTGCTCTCACATGCACCTCCATTGTTTAACATCTACAAAATGCTGAGGGTTCCAGCGAATGTGTGAAAATGGCTGAAAGTACTTAATAGAATATTGCAGTGAGTTTTGCAGGCAATTAAAACATTTAACTTTGTGTATCTCTCGCAGTCTCATGAAGGACTATTTTTACAAACCTCCAATAAACAAGCTGAGCCTCACCTTCCTGGAGAAGAGCCTGGAGTCTGCCTACCGGATAAGCTACCAGGAGGAGGTAGGTGTTTGTGTGTGATGAAATGTTGCCCAATTCCTTGTGCGTGTAATATGCTTGTGTCTTTCTGAGTTTACCTGTGTGTGTTATGAGCTAACATGGTTACCTTTGGTCTAACTGAGATCTGAGAGTCATTTAGGGTAAAGCATGTTTGCCTGAATTTCTATATATTTATCTTTTAGCTTGTTCATGTTTTCCCCTTTGTCTGTGTCGGGTAGCCCGATAGTGCTGCGTTATGACCAGACCGGTCAAGACTGCGGCAAAGGGAAATCACTGCAGGACCTTAGAAGCAGTTTAGCTTTAGGTTGTGATGTCCTCTGCTGGTGTATCATCAGAAGTGCATCTTAATGACATGGCTGGTACTGTTGCTACAGTCTCATTGACAAATAATATGTAACTGATCACAACTGAGATTTATTGAGGCTTGTTAAAGTTGTTAAATTCATGTTTATTTAAATTTTTTTCATCTTATTCTAGGAGGATACATCTTTTAAAAATGTCTTTTTTGTAGTTGCTCTGTGGTTAAATTTCCTAATATGCCATCAGTATTAAGACAGATTTCCTCTAACACTTCATTCTTATTTATGAATCCCCTTCACGCTACCTTAAATAAGCACATTTTTAACATTATACTTTTTTCTGCCTTCTGTTTCCTCTTTTCCCGTCCTCCCAGGTCGAGACCCAAGCAGCGGTGCAGACATTTGCCAGCCCAACATTCAGTTCTTTCCTGGACATGCTCCTGTGCTGTTTAGTATTTCTGGCTCTTTCATTGGCCTGTTTCCTTCAACCGCTTGTTACCCAGCAGAGCCCATCCACACCGGCACTCATTCTCACAGCTGTAGCCATAATTTTGGAGGTCCTGGCTCTGCTGATTGCCATACGGTGAGATGAATGCAGGAGAGGTTCAAGCCAGTCAGACATTATCAGAAAGTCTTGAACAGATTTTATTAAAATGAAATGAGGAGTGCAATACAAAGAATAGAATAGATTTATATTC
>VVHJ01037892.1:25586-37832 GCA_015107715.1 Tylochromis polylepis
TTTTTTAAACTCGGGGACGCATATTTGCATATCCTTTCCCTGCTGTGAAAAGCTACCATGGGGAAGTCTGAGGCGTTTAGAGGGTAGCCCAATGGTCTGTCTGTTAAGCGGTCAAACCTGAAGAGCAACTTTGCTGATCCTACTTGAGAAAGGACTTTCGAATAAGGAAACACTTTTTTTCTTTCCTTTACACAGCATGCCTTCTCCTTACAGGTTATGTCATCCTGTGATTTGTGTTTGTGGTTAGAAAAAGAAAACATAACAGTCTATTGGGTTGTTTGATATGCTGAGCTTACTTTTATTTTTGTCCGATTAAAATAAGAAACTAACGCATGACTATAGTAGTAATGCAATGATTGCTTCACAATTACATGGGGACTTTTTAAACTTGAGCATAACCTTACTTTTTTTTATGTCTCTTCAAGGTACACCTCAAAGAGTGCGGTTTTATTTAAAAATGCACTTTTAAATCAGAGCCGTGGAAAACTAATATGGACTATTTTCACTTTGAAAAGCTACTGCTGCAGAAGTATTCTGTATGTACTCTGCATCTGTATACAGTCGTCTACCAAATTAAGCCTTGATGCCATTTGGGGCAGCATGGTGGCACGGTGGTTAGCACTGTTGCCTCACAGCAAGAAGGTCCTGAGTTCAATTCCACCATCAGTCTTTCTGTGTGGAGTTTGCATGTTCTCCCCGTGTTTGTGTGGGTTCACTCTGGGTACTCTAGCTTCCTCCCACAATCCAAAGACATGCAGTTAGTGGGATAGGTTAATTGGATACTCTAAATTGCCCATAGGTGTGAGTGCAGGTGTGAATGTGAGTGCGAATGGTTGTCTGTCTATATGTGTTAGCCCTGCGACAGACTGGCGACCTGTCCAGGGTGTAGGCCTCTCGCCCTAAGACAGCTGGGATAGGCTCCAGCCAGCCCCCCCCCCGAAAAGGATAAGTGGTAGAGGATGGATGGACATTTAGGGTTTACTCGTTGAATTGAAAGCATTTAAAAAAGCATGGACTGTCTTATTTCAGTAAAGGCTTGCATTTCATTGCTGGGTTTTGCGGAAGTTAATCGATTCCTAATAAGATTCCTTGTTAATGCTAAGAATCTTAATCTTCAGGTGACTTATTAAGATGAAGCAACAATTTTCAGGAATATGTGGCGTGGCAAACTTAAAATGGTGAAATGAGCTGCTCATATATTAAAATGCATGGCACTAAGGTGCTAGCAAAGATGCGAAGGGGAAAGAACACAACATGTTGTGGAGATAAGCGAAAAGAAAACTACCAAAAATACACTGAGCAGGAATTAAGTGTAGCTTAAGGGGAGTGATAAAACACAGTCGGGGGTAATGTAAAAACTAATCCCCAGGTCGCCTACCTCGAAGGGTGGCGGGAACCTTCAGATGTTTATAAATCTCCCTGTGGGAAGCATTTAAGTAGAGAATCTCTTTAAGTTTGAATTGCATTTTTTGGGAATGCTCAATCAGGCTTCAACCAATGTAGGTCGCCTACCCAGAAAGGTGACAGAAACATTCGCTGGGCAATAAAGCAGACCTACCTGGGACTCCTCCACTGCAATTGGAAGCTTTATCTATTTTAGTTGATGTTCACACAAAATGTGTGTTTTCAGTAAGCCATTGTAGGATGTTTAGTGTTTTCCACAGGATGGAAAACGGTAGAGATGCAGGTAGAGGGTTGCACACCCATGTTTTCTTTTAAGAATTATTAAATGTTATGTTTCAAGAGGTGTCCCTTTGCATGTTTAAGTGGGGATATATGTTAAAAATTAACAGGGCAATAATGAGCTGCATTTCTAGGATATTTCTGTTCTGCTGGTTGGATGCAGCAGAAAGAAGGTTTTGCTTTGCAGCCACCAGGGGTTTGTTGCAGGAGCGCATCAAGCAGATTTCCACATTCTTTGGGTTCTGCTTAGAATGGACACCCCTCCCCCTGACCTGGAGGACCACTGCAGCAGTGCTAAAAAGCTAACCCTCATGTTTCCCATGTTTGAAGGGAAACATGAGGGTTAGCTGTGTAGCACGCACACAACTTTTAAATTAAGAGCAAGGTGATTGTCCACTAGTAAATCAATTGAGGAGTGTGTCGCTTGTGGCGCAACACTCGTTTTCTCTCGGAGACCTCCTGTAGTTTAAATTGTGGCATGCTTGAGGGATAAAGACCAACGGTGAAAAAACTATTGTTCTATCGCTCGTCTAATAAACTGAATTCATATGAATTCCAAAGTAAATTATGTGAATGCCGTCTATTCAAATTTCAGTGCTAATTACTGACTGATAATTTAAGTATTCTGGGGCTTCAGAGTGTTTGTCCAAATCATCGTGACTGTTTTTACACATGATATTGGGGACTGAGTCACCTTGGATAATTATTATTAGTAGTTGGACTGATAGGAGCGACATCACCTTATGCCACATCAAGCCAACTGTGCACAGACCCGATGTTCACAGGCACAGATTAGCAGTCTTTGATGTTTTTGTTAATGTGTGACATTTTTTTAAATTTTTTTTTTTATTTTCATGGTGCTCTACTCTCTTGTCAGTATGCGTATGTGCCTGTGGCTACAGGCCAGTGTCGCTTGTTTTTGTTTGTATGACTGAGTGGGCGTGTCAGCACCACAGGCAGTAGCAGCCATCTTCGACCCTACCGCTCACCTAACGGATTTCTCTCTTCCTCTTTCTGGCCTCGGTGTCTGTGAGACTACCAACTCCTGGTGTATTGGTAGTGTTCAAGAGTGCTAAAATGGGCTTTTCACCAACCTGGTGAACAGTGGCAGACGATACTCTGGATGTGCTGGCTGATGTCTCGTGTGGTGTGATTGGTGGAGATGAGAAGCATGTGTGGCACTGGATCGCTAAAATCCCTCTGAGAAAGCGTTTTGAGCAGCTTAATTCATTCAGTTCAATGCCCCAAAATTAATTAAAAAAATCATATTTTGTCTTCTTAGATCGTTTAGCCCAGAAATTTTCTTGTCCATTTCTCTAAATGGTTGCGGTTTTCATAAACACAGGGCCGCAAATGATTGCAGCCCCAGCTTTACATGTTTTGTGGGCAGCTAATTTTGTACATCTTGAAGTCATCATAGCTCTTATAAAACACCATATTAAAAGTTTTACAGTTGTGGTGCCACTCAAATGTGCGAAAAACAGCCCAGTCACACGTTTTCTCTTCACATACAACAGTACGTTTCCTATATTTCTTTGGTTCATCAGTCTGCAGAGGTTTTCTTTAATCATCATACCTAATTAAAAGGAAGCGGATTGTCATATTGGTCTTTTAAACTAGATTTAAAGGTATAATTAACATAATAAGAATAATTAGTGCAGAATACATTAACAACACAAAAACATGTATAGTGTTTTGTCAGAGGTCATACAAGATGTACCTATAACTTTTTTACAAAAAACTTTGGCGTCAGTGTGAATAGAATTCGTTTAGAAACAAGTTCTATCACTCTGCAGCCATGTTGGTAACACCTCGGTGCAGTTATTTAGAACTAATAAGAATAAGCGTCTAGGTGTTGTGTGGCATGGGTTTTATGATAACAAAGTTACAAAGGAAATGGCAAGAATAAGCAACCGAATGAACCCATTGTATGTTCTTTAGGTGCAGTGTGCTCACATTGCCAGTATTTGTGAGGGTGTGCAGTAAATCATTTTTCCCATCCACCCCTGTTAAGGTCTTCCCTCTGCATTGCTCACACTCTAAAGCCCCTTTTCCATTAGTACCTACTTGGATTGACTGGTTTTCCATTACAATCTAGTACTACCTAACGTGCGTGGTTGTTGTCAGAGCGTCCCGCGACATAATTAATATGTGACACGAATGCTACAAAAAAAGTAGACATCGAGGCAAGAATATACCTTCAGCTCGATCTGTGGCATTTTGTCAGACTTGGGGACTGCGGCGTTGTTTTTTGTAGCCATTTCCCTCGTTGCCGGGTTTCAAAAATGGCGTTTTTAATTTTCGTGAATGTAGATACTGATAGAAAAGGGGCTTAATAGCCCTTGTCCACTAGTACTTACTCAGGTTGACTCGGCACAGCTTGAATTGGTTTTTAGGGTTTTCCATTAGGTGATGGTACCTGGTACCAGGTACTTTTTTAGTACCTACTCAGCTGGGGTTCCAAGTGATCTGAAAATTTGACGTCAACAGACTGCATGCCACGGATTGGCAGTGGGGCCACTTGATGAGTCATGAGAGTGTCTCCTTCACGGAAATCAAAAACGCCATTTTTGAAACCCGGCAACGAGCACCAAAAATACTACCATGGTGTTTGAGTCTGACAAAAAGCCATACACCGAGCAGCAGGTACACCATCACCTCAACATTCTCCTTTGTTGTGGTGTTCGTGTCGCATACAACTAATGTTACGGGACTTTAGGCTGTGTTGCTATAATGACCCCATGGACATTAGGTGGTAATTGATTGTAATAGAAAACGACCAATACCGTGTTGAGTTTTGTCCAACCTCCTCGCATTGAGCCAAGTAGGTACTAGTGGAAAAGGGCTATATGTGAGATGTCCAAGGCAGCAAGCTGAGCTGAACTACTGGCTTAAATTTTTATTTTATTTTTTTTAGTTAATATGTGTGAAAAAGTCAAAATTGCTCTATTTTCCTCATATATGCTTTATAAAGACTTGATTTCATTGTTGGTTTATGTCAGTTTTTATTTTATGTATTTATTTATTTATTTTTAAATAGCTGCTCTGGAGTCATAGTGTAGTGGTTTATACTGTACAACTGCCTAACATCTCTCATTCGATTCTGCGAGGAGAGACGGATCCCCTTGGGAAAGGCGTCCAACGCTACCCGCTGTGGTGACACCTTGTATTATCATTTAATAGCTTTTTTTTTTTTAAGTCAGTGTTCATATATTGTGGTTGCCAGTGCTGCAGCATACAGTATACATTTGTAGTCAAATTTGGTGCACTCAAAAGTTTCCTCTCTTTCAGGAGGTTACCTACCTTGAAGGAGGAACTATAGGAAAAGCAGCTTTTAATATCAATGGTCACTAAGTCATAAAAACTGCTTTTAGTGAATTATCTGATATTAGAGAAACCTGATAAATGCCAGATAAAAAGTTTGGTAACTGACTGAAAATAAATTTAGAACCTCCTTTTTTTGGTCTGCAGTTTATATTTCCACTCCACATGTGCAGTTTCACAACGTAACTTTAATTTACAACAAGTCCAACATAATTGAGGTCTCTCATCAGAGTGTTTGAACAAATGCCATGCTAATTGATGGTGTATGGAAAAAGAACAAAGCACAAATGCAGGTCTGATTCCTGCCACAGAACAAAGCTGAAAAGGCACGCAGTGAATGCTGCTAGAGTTTAAGTTAAAGTTACTGAAAGAAACTTGTTAGTGAACTTGGGTTTCTAATTCACGCACAGGTTGCCTGCATATCTATAGCTGATATAGCTCTGTTTATCCAGCTTTAGAAAGACGCCCCATATCCACATCATCATGTTGTTGTTTGACTGCTTTTTGCAGCGGGTTGTTCTTTTCATGCTGATATCTTTTTACTGCCTCACATTTTCATTTTTTCCAGCAAAGTCGTCTTTTCTTGTTTCGGCCTTACATGTGTTAGGCATGTAACCGTGTTACTTTGTCTTGATGGGGTGATTGTGTAGATAACAGCTGAGTGCATTTTACAGTCTTTACTTCACCCCCTCTGCAATTAAAACAACCATCTTTTGACTTTACTAATTTCGGAAATTATTGCACTAAAATGAAAGGGGGGCAAATGCCCATACAGCTTTGAGCTTGCCTGTGATTACCTGTTTTCCAGAAATTGTAATCCCTTCACAAGAACTAATGAGGAATGACACTGTCTGTATGTCCTGATTTCTAATAAGCATTTCTACTGTGATATATTCCATTTTGATGAGAGCGGAAGCTTCAGATCCAGCTCGATTTCTACAGCAGATGCTGGAGCCATCTTAGCTGGATGCAGCTGCTGTTTATATGACCCAACACAGAGATATATGTCAAATCTGTTAAGTTTGCAATTAAAAACATTTTGGCTGTTTTCCCTTTTTCATAAAATGAAGCTGCCAGTGATTTCTTTGACTCTGTGTCAATTAGTTTGGAGTAGGTTTGGTAATTAATCGAATTGCTGTACTAATTATAATTCGATTGTCACATCCAGTTATTATGAATACAAAATTTGTGAAAAGACAAAATGATAAAAAAAAACAAAAAAACTTCCTGTTGTCATGCAAACACGCCCCTTTTGTTTTACAGTGGGATGAAAATGGAGCCTTTGGGGAACAAGATCTTTCTAGAGGAAGTAAAATTCACAAGTTTGTAGTAGGGAAACCTGTGAAAGGATAATTAGGAGTTGATTTTGTTTCCAGGCCGCTCATGGTCTCTTCATTGATTTGCTTTCGGCGGCATGCAACACTTTGCTTTTAGCGTTGGCTGTCTGTTGCTCACCCTGTGGCTGCAGTACATGTTTTAAGAGGCATACAAGTCCATCCAACCATCCATCCATTTTCTTAAACACTTATCCCTCCAGGAGAGGGGGCTGGAGCCTATCCCACCTGTCAGCGGCCAAATTATATTAATTTAATCTGGATGTTTTTCAAACGCTTGCCATACATAAAGCCTCTCTAATGGTTATAGGGGAGCTCGTGTCCTTGTGCTTTCATTTGGTTTGCAGTGCTCACTGGAAGCGGGACACTTAATTACTTTGATTTTCTCCATACACATTTATCCAGATTTCTTATAAATTTTATGTTGCTTTAGTACCGCTGTAATTACTGATTTTTTTTTTCTTCCTTTGTTGTTGGAAGCGAGAGAGACTGAAGCGCTTTACAACCGTCTGCTACCAGATGAAGAGAAATTAAAGATTTTAATGTGAGTGCTGAAAGCCTTTTGGGTGAATTATAGCAGATCGTAGTAATGTCGTCTTCAGAGAGAATAGTGCGTCTCAGATGGTGGGATTCTCTGGATAGTGGTTACTACCATTTCCACTACTTGGCATGTAGTTACCTGCTTCAGACCATACTTTTTACTTTTTGGATAGGGTCATCATACTGAAGGCCTTAAGCCAGGCCTGGGTGCTTGCTCTTACCTACACATAGTTCTCTTGGTCCACCAAGTCTTGTTGCTCTAACCTTAAGCTTACCTCAGGTATTTCATTTAATGTTTGTGACTAGAATATTTAAGCTATTTGTAATATCTGCCACATATCATTGAGGAGCAGGTTTGATTATACTCCAATCTTAATTGCCTAGTGGCCCTAGACATTGAGCCAGGCGTGTGTGCGGGTGTGGTTGTAGTCCTGGTAAAATGTTTATTGGCTGGCGTACACAGGGACACTCACGCCCCTACGTTAAGGACCTTGGCATAAACGCGATTTGGACTATAACCTTCATTAATGTTATCTGTGTGTTGAGTATTCATGTTTACTCATTCTTTGAAGCCACGAGAGTGCTCTGAGTTTCAGAGCAAAAGCTCCTCTCTGTAGGATTTCTTTTGTACCCAGTGTCACTGTAAGGTTACAGCAGGGGCTGTGTTACTTTATTATTTTACTTTTACGTTTGCTGTGTGTGAATGTACACATTGCACACACGCAAGAGTTCATCTGCAGTTTAATCATTTTATCTGTTCAGACTGATTGTCTCTAAACTGAAGGTAAGTCAGTGTGAGATTTCAGATATGCACTATAATTGCCTAAAGTATTCACTCACCTATACAAATTGAATTCAGGTGTTCCAATCACTTCCATGGCCACAGTTTTATAAAGTCCAGCACCTTGACATGTAGACTGCGTCTACAAACATTTGTGAAAGAATGGGTTGCTCTCAGGAGCTCAGTGAATTCCAGTGTGGTACCATGATAGGATGCCACCTGTGCAACAGTCCAGTTATGAAATTTTCTCACTACTAGATATTCCACAGTCAACTGTTAGTGGTATTATAATAAAGTGGAAGTGATTGGGAATGACAGCAACTCAGCCACAAAGTGGTAGGCCACATAAAATCACAGAGCGGGGTCACCGGATGTTGAGGTGCATAGTGTGCAGAGGTTGACAGATTTCTGCAGAGTCAATTTCTACAGACCTCCAAACTTCATATTTGGAAGAATGGGCATCCAAGCCTTACATCACCAGCACAATGCTGAGCGGCGGATGCTGTGAGTAAAGTACACTGCCAATGGACTGTAGAGCACTAGAGACATGTTCTCTGGAGTTGTGAATCACTTTTTCCCATCTGCCATTGTGATGGACAAGTCTGGGCTTGGCAGGTGCCAGGGTAACTGTACTTGTTTGACTGCATTGTGTCAAGTGTAAAGTTTGGGGGGCTGTTATTGCATGAGGTTGTTCTTCAGAGTTCAGCTCGGCCCCTTAAGCCCCTTTTCCATTAGTACCTACTTGACTCAGATCAGAGTGTGCGTGGTCATTGTCGCAGCAATGCATCCGAGCAATGTAATTAGTATGCAACATGACCACTACACCAAGGTGGACGGCGAGGCAAGAATATGCCTGCTGCTAGGTCTGTGACCTTTTTGTCAGACTTGGGGACCGTGGGGGTGTTTTTTGTAGCCATTTCCCCTGTTGCTGTGTTTTAAAAATGGCGGTTTTGATTTTCACGAAGGAGACGTTCTCATAACTCATTGAGGGATGCTATTGACCAGCCAATCGAGGGCATGCAGTCTGACAACGTCACATTTTAGTACCTGCTCGGCTGGGGTTCCAAGCAGTCCGAGCAGATGCTAAAATGCTTGGAAAATCGCTTGGAGCCCCAGCCGAATGGGTACTAAAAAAGTACCTGGTACCAGGTACTATGACCTAATGGAAAACCCTGAAAACTGCGGCGAACCATGCCGAGTTGATCCGAGTATGTAATAATGGAAAAATGGCTTTAGGTCCAGTGAAAGGAACTCTTATTGCTTCCAAGACATTTTTGGACAACTTCATGCTCCCAAATTTGTGGGAACATTTTGGGGGTGAACCCATTCCTGTTCCAGCATGACTCCTCAGCAGTACAAAATGCAAGGTCCAAAAAGGCTTGAAGGAACTTGTTTGGTGTGGAAGAACTTGACTGGCCTGCACAGATTCCTCATGGATCACCTTTGGGATGAATTAGAGCAGAGACTAGGAGCTAGGCCTTCTTATCCAACATCTGTGTCTGATCTCACAAATGCACTTCTGGAAGAATGGTCTAAAATTCCTAAAAACACACTCAGAAACATTGTGAAAAGCCATTCCAGAAGAGTTGAAGTTGTTATAGCTGCAGAGAGTAGGCCGGCATCATATTAAACCCTGTGGCTTAAGAATGGGATGTCACTCGAGTTCATATGCATGAGAAGGCAATTGAATGAATACTTTTGGCTATATAGTGTATTTTACAAACTGATGTGGGGCACTGTTTAAACATTTACCCTTTACACTGAATTTAGTATTAAATGCAATTTGACCCCCAAACACAATCAATGGGCCATGCAGAAGGAAAAATAGATTTTAGTTGATTTTTTTTTTTTTAATACTAACAGTGTGAAAACGTCATGAAAGGAAATATGCTTAAAAAGGAAAAATGATTGGGTTATTGCTTTGTAATTTATTGCTCCATAGTCTAGTGGTTTGCACGTGCTTCTAACAAGCAAAAGATCCCCTGTTCACTCCCAGGAGGAGACATCAATCACTTGAGGGTTGCGTCACAAAAGGCATTCAGTGGAAAAAAATCTGCCAAATGAAAATATGTTGAGCCGCCATCTCTGGTAACCCCTTCTGATTAAGGTGGCAGCTAAAAGTAGCTTTTATTGCTTAGTAACTTGCATGAAGACGTCGATTCACTCCAAACCACTATGTACCATTGTTTTCTGAATGAATAAATAAATAAATAAAACATAGCTGATTTCCAATAAAGACTTTGACTCTTATGTTTGAATTCCTTTTGGTGTGAAAGAAAAGCAGACCAACCATGTGATTTTTATAATGGAAGATATTTCTAATTTGAAAGAACAGAACTTCTATAGAGTCAGCTAATAACTAACTGGTGGCTTATTGACTAATTCTTGTTTTCCTTTCTCTCTTCTTTAGATCTTGTGTCACTGTTTGACCTGGAAAATGACCTTCCTGATGAGCTCATACCCAATGGAGACTTGGGAATGGGAATGTCCTCTAATGGTGGCCCAGGTGCTGGTCCTGGTCTTAACTCAGTGGTTCCTGATGCTGCTGCGAAGCACAAGCAGCTGTCTGAGCTCTTGCGACCGGGAAGCTCGAACAGTTTAGGTGGCCCGCCACAAGGAAGCATGGTGGGAAACCAGCTAGGTGGTGTGCTTGGTAAAAATACGCTTGGGCAGGGATCCCCCAATCACCAGTCTCCACAGGGCCAGAAGGGAGGTCCAGGACAAGGCAATGGAAGTGCGGGCATGGGCTTCAACCAGGCCATGTTGAACAGCGGGCAGGTTCATGGTGTCATGGGCCAGACGGGACAAGTGATTAACGGGGCTATGGGACCAGCAGGGCGAGGGAGACCTGGTCTTGGCATGCAGTACCAGGGCCAGGCCATGCAGGGGACACAAGTGGGTGCTGGACCTGGTGCTGGAAGCAGTGTGGTGGGAGATGCACTCACACAAGGAGGGCCACAGATGGGTGCACACAACACGATGAATGCCCAGCAAGCAGGAAACATGAATAAGGTAAGGTTTAAACTCTGCTCAGCTAACATGAATACATACATTTTGAATAGTAATTTGTTCAGTCTGTAGTCAGTGGTGTCAGTCGTTGTGGTCTCACATGCTGCGAGTCAACACAACCAGGGCAAATGTGACAAGACCTGAAAATTGTGTCATTGTACTTCTACACAGCGAATCAAAGTTTGTGAATGAAAAATAATTTCCATGATTTGCTGCTGGTTGCACTTGGTTGTGATAATCTTTACTTTCACAGACTTTGAAGTGCTCATTGTGAGAATGTGTCTTTCCTTTTGTCTGAGAACTTTGCGGTTTGACAGGAAACCAGGGTTAAACCAGCAGGCTAGTTCTCACTAAGATTATTTGAACAGACGTTGCCACATGAAAAAAAGCCCCTCCTTTCCTCATATAGACACATGCGCAGTAATATAGGACTGTTTGGGTTATTTCATTGTTTAACAACATATTGCTTTGTGTCTCCCTTGTATATTATGTAATTTAGTACGAAACTGAAACTGTCACCTTTTGATCGTACTGAGACGACATGATTATGTTTGAGGTGAGGAAATGGGGTAAGAAGAATGGGTCGATTTGAACCAGCTTGCAAGCAGTATGAGGTGCATTCAAGAAGTTTTGTGATTCGATTTGTAAAAAGAAAAACGTACTGTACCTGATTTCAATATGGCTGCTGTCCTTGCCAGGGTTGTCTACTTGTGGACAGACTGTAATCGGATCAAATTGTTGTGATTTTTGTGAGGAAAAAAGTGTATTTAAAGTAAGGAATTTTCAAAAAATTGATTTTTGTTTCTTTTGGTTTGGCAGATATAGCTAACATAATTTTTAAATATGGAGCAATTGTAATTTCTTTGAATTTTTATCTTTTTAACCAAACAATTCATGTGAGCTGCAAGCAGCATAGCATGATTTTTAGTTTTAGTTTTTAAAGAATTGAATTGAATTGCCAAAGATCTGGGGGGAATACTCGGCAAATCAATGCTTCAGGTTTTGACCTCTTCTCTTCCTATGTCAGCGCTGATGTGGCAGTATTCGTCTCCAGGTGTGTGCGAAGTGACCACTTTATATTGGTGTCTTTACTCAATGCTGTGCTTGACTTGCAAACAAAAGGAAAACTCTTTAGCGCTGAAATTGGAAGTTGAAATGTGAAACAAATTGTTTCTGGACCCTTTTTTATTTATAAAGTTTTCTGCAGAACTTCTCATGTTTTCCAATTGTTGCCGCAATCTCCCACTAAGCCATCTGGAAATCTTTCTGCTCCTATTGTTGAAATTCATGTAGAGACCAAACGGCTCACGCGCTCGCGTCTCCAGCCCAGCTGTGCTGTGCGGACCAGCTTACAAGCTAAAACAACACTAAAGCGCACTGCACGGAACAACAGAAGCTGTCATGTCATTTTTGGCGCGTGCAGGCATGACAACAGCAATAACTGCCTGTAATACGTGCAGATCATCAAGTGGGAGAACCCATGTGGGAGGCCGAATGTGTGAATG
Organism: Tylochromis polylepis; assembly: GCA_015107715.1. Taxonomy (NCBI): domain Eukaryota; kingdom Metazoa; phylum Chordata; class Actinopteri; order Cichliformes; family Cichlidae; genus Tylochromis; species Tylochromis polylepis. Next base: position 37,763 of record VVHJ01037892.1, read on the forward strand.
AGAGAGCGGCAGCAGGAAAGCATCTGTGCCTCTCTGTGTGGAGAAGGGGGAGGGGCAGGCAGCAGTGCAG
>VVHJ01037893.1:0-14200 GCA_015107715.1 Tylochromis polylepis
GTGTAGGGACGACACAAAAGCTCTCAGTGCTCACTCCAACTTTATTCACTTCTCACAACAACTGAACTCATTCGCGCCCGCCAAAACCAACAATACACTTCCCCTCATACTGGGTGTGAGTGGAGCCCTCCAGTCCACCACAATGTTCATAAGTCCATCAATTTTGACAAGATTCCCAACACCACTGGCTGAAATGCAGAACCTTTCCCATGTTTTACAGATGGCTGTAGGCAGTCACTGTTGTACTTCTCTCCTGACCTGTTCCCTATATATTGATGACAATCCAAAAATCTCACATTTGGATTGATCACTCCATAAGACCTGCTGCCACTGATTTTCAGTCCAGGTTTGGTGTAATTTGGCATATCGCAGTCATTTCTCCCAGTTTTCCTTCCTTAGGAATAGCTTGTTGACAGCCACGCTTTCACTGAGACCATTTCTGATGAGGCTTCAGTGAACAGCAGATGGATCAACTGAGGCGCAGATGCATCTCTTGGGTCCTGTGTCAGGTGTTTGCTTGATTCATTCCATGTTTCTTAAGGACATGACTTTCAGATACTGTCCATGTGCTGTAAGTAGTTTTTTTTTTTAGGCCGGATACCTCTTCTTTTGTCCTCCACTTGTCCGAGTTCCTCAATTTTTTTAAGGACACACTGCCCACTATGCTGAGATATGCCAAATTTTCAGCTAAAAGCTTTGTGGGAATCACCTTGTTGGTTCAAAAATACTATTTTATGCATGTCCAATAGTGTTATCTTTGGCATTTTTCATGGATTCAACAAGAGAAATGAGAACAAAGTGCCCAAAGAAACCATTTAAAATTGGTTCTTTGCTAAGTTGTCTCCAATGTGTAGACACAACACTGGTCTTAAGAGAGAGTTTTTTTATTTATGAGTGATTCTTAGGCCAGTGTTAAGTTGTGTGATGGCTGCACTTACAGCCACACAGTGGTAATATCTACCATGATAGTGTAGAGGCTTATACATAACATTGCATTGACATTTGTCTTTTTTTAAATATAGGAATTAATTTACAGGACAATAAATAACTGGTTTTGGTTGAGAATTAATTCACATACTTAACACTGCATTCTAAAATAAGTGTGCACATTTTAGTTTACACTGTTATGTATGATTAATTTTTTGTTTTTTGAGTTACCTTAGTTGCAGCTGCTCCAGTCCCTTGATTGAGGAGCCAAGAGGTGGAAAAGGGGCGGAGCAACCTTTAAAGGAAGACTGCAAATTGGTTTATTCCATAACTTGGGACCATGGGGGGGAATTGGAGTTCATTATGTTAGGTTTTGTGTGTTTTACCCCTTTTTGTGTTCTGTGGGCTGATCAGCCACTAATTAAGTTTCCCCTTTGTCTTGTTAAGTAGGTCAGTTTGTTTGAGTTATCAACTTTGAGTAGAGTTCTGTTATTTTGACCTCTTTTATGGGCCCAAAGAATTTTGATTCTTTTTGTATGATTTAATTAGTTGTGTTTTTGAGTTAAATAAAAAAGTTTTTTTTTTGGACTTTAACCTGTGCCTAAGTTTCCTTCGCTGCTTGGTCCATCACAAGTTGCTTCACAAACAAACAAACAAACAAACAAACAAACAAACAAACAAAAACATTTCTCTGAAGATGCTCAGGTACAAGGGCTGGAGTGAAAACTGAAAAAAACAAACACAAATGTCCAAAGGAAAACTTTGATAGACCTTGAGAAAGCCTGGAAAACTATTGCTTAAGTCTGCCTCTTTGGAAACAACATAAAAGTGAAACTTTTCCACAGTACTGCATGCCTTCAGCCTATCAGTTCCTTTCATGAGTTCTGAAATGTTTTTCTAAAATTTGTGCAGTACAGTGACATCAGACGCAATGGAGCTCTTGAACACCAGAGTAACATACAGAAATTTTTTTCTGCTGAGTCTACATAGTGCGCAGACCACAGACTGCATATAAAATATGGATGTACCCATCTTGAGTTCACCCACCAGCTTGTGGACTCCTGCTTCAAAGCTTCAAGTCTGGCAATTTTCCCCACTTCACTATGTTTGTAGCACTGAGTAGCATTAGGACCTATCAGGTAAGCATAGCCTTGGCAAGCTAATTTTTTTGGAAAGGTGAACCTGTATTTGACGATGTTAAATGGTATACTAACTTTGGCTAGAAAAAAATACAAAATATGCTTACTTTAGGAGAAGTCAGCTATAGTGATCCAAAACATTTTTGTACCAGGCTCCTAACATTTCAACATCTTAATAAGGTAGTTGGATATTTTAATGAGGGAGTCAACAGGATTTTATTTTCTGTTCGAGGAACTGCAGCTTTGGCATTTTGTTCAGCCTTTTTCTTATAAATAAAGATGATCAGAAATCAACAAGGGAATCAATATAGCCTTTCTCTACTGTCTGTTAAGCAGCAAGATATCAATGCATGTTTTTCCACTACTTCATCAGCTGTTTAGTGATCACTTTGTTGTGTGTGAGATGTGAATATGAACCTGAATGTAAAGCTTTCATAGGTCTCATCTTCATTCTGTCAGCCTCTCATCAAACACCTCTGGCAGCAGTTCGTTGATGCAAGTGAGCCCATAAACTCAGCGAGGCTTTCATGATTTTGTGACGCACATAATTTCCAAATCAGTTGAGATATTTCGATCAGGAGAAACAGATGGCGTGAAATGACCAGGATATGGCAGGCTTGAAACACCCTAGCACATCAGTGTATCACCATGGAAACCGTCACGCTCTTGCAGGTTCCTAATGTCCACAATTAGTTGAAAGGGACAACAAAGTGGGGTAGATTAGAGAGATGGGCAGATGTTCAGATATGAATTTAGCAGTGGCAGGAAGCTTTGACTGCACTCTGATTCATCTTAATCACAGTTATGAGTCTCTGTGATGATTACGCAGGTAGCGAAGATAAGCCTGGTGCTGGTGGCAAATGCATGCACAGAGACGAAAGCTGAAGGGATGGCAGTGCTCACTCTACCCGACTTCATGCATTTATTTTAGTGTTTAAGCCTAAAAAAATAGATTGAAGAGATAATACCATGTCTTTCTTTAGTCTGTTGTTTGTCCTTTTAAACACAATCAACAGTGTAATGAATTAAAGGACTGTTTATCTAGTGTTAGAATAAGCTTCCACAAACTAGACTACAACTTACATTAGTAACCTTTAAGAACCTTAGTACCTTTTTCCTTAATTTGGGGGTTTTAGTGGTTATGTCAAAAGACGATCAGCTGTAACACATCTGCTGCAAAGGTGATTATAACCAGCATTAACCAACTGCAAACATATTCAGTGCATCACATAAAGTATAAGGATCTTGGAAAGAAGCTTTTTAAGTTTCATGAAGACTTTTCACCTCTCAACCAAGAGGCTTCTTCAGTTGTAAAACCAAAGGGTGGAGAGTCCCAGGTATTTAAACCCTAGTGGGGGTTGTGGTAAGTACCTCGGACTCTCCACCATTTGGTTTCAGAACTGAAGAAGCCTCTTGGATGAGAGGTGAAAAGTCTTCTCAAACCTAAAGAAGTACAGTTGCTTTCTTTCCAAGCTCCTTAGACTTTAATGACCTGGATGACTAGGAACCTATACAGACATTACCTTTAAACTACTGCCCCACTACTAATGATCTGTTAAACTGGATCAGCATTAGATACTTTGTCAAGGTTTGCTAATTAGCAAAAGTATTGCTTTGACAATCCAGAAGTACATGCAATCTGTGGGCTACTTTTGCAAAAACACATTGTAAGGGAAGGTATTCTCCAAAATACGCTCATCCACATCATTAAGCAGACTTCTTCAACTGCTCATTAAGGCAAACCACATGACAGCAACTTAAAGCATTTAAGCATGTAGATACACTAAAGGAACAACTTAGTATAAATTGAACATAACACCAGAATGCAGCAGAAGACCACACTGGGTGCCAAAAACAGGAAATGGGGATACATTTCAAACAGGATCACCAAAACTAGACAATGGAAGATTGCAAAACTGTCGCCTGGTCTGATGAGTCTCGATTTCTGCTGTAACATTCAGATGGTAGGGTGAGAAGTAAACAACATGAAAGCATTGATTCATCCTGGCTTGTATCAATGGTTCAGGGTGCTGATTGTGGTGTAATGCTGTGGGGGATATTTTAAGCATTTTTAAATGATTGTTGCTGACCATGTCCATCCTTTTATGCTCACAGTGTACCCATCTTCTGATGGTTGCTTCCAGGAGGATAATGCATCATTTCACAAATTTCAAATTATCTCAAACTGGTTTCTTGAACAGTGCACTCAAATGGTCTCCACAGTGACCAGATCTCAGAGCACCTTTGCGATGTGGTGGAATGGGAAATTTGCATCATGCATGCACAGTATTTTGCATCAACTGTCAGATTTATCATGTCAATATGGACTAAAGTCTCCGAGGAGTGTTTCCAGCACCTTGGTGAAGATAAGTATTATGAAGGTATACTTGGGAAGTTGCTGGTGAGTGTATAATAAAGCATTGCAAATGTGAACCTCTAGGAGAAATTTCAGTTTTCCCCACTGAGGAAATTAGCTATAGAGGCCACAACCATGTTTTGTAGCAGACTGTATAGATGATTATTTCTGATGCCATGTTAGCAATTTTAACATGAGGGAATCTTTGTTTTTAGCGCTTCTGGGTTGGCTTTATTTTTATTTTTTGTAGCCCCAGAGGCTGATGATTGGCTTTTAAGCATCCAATATAGGTTCTCATTAAACTAATAATTTTAATGTTTTTTTCACTCTGTGGCAGACTAGGCCCTTTTCTAGTCCCAGTTATTTACACAAATTCTACAAAACTCTTTAACTAGTCATGATGCTGACTTTGCAGCTGTGCAGAAAATAAACTAAATAAACAATCATGGTTCTTCAGTCATGACGCAAATACCATCCCAGCTGGTTACTCGCATCCCTCACTCATTCCTCTCCGGTTCTCCACTACAAAGACTGTGGTGTGATGAACTGTTGCTGACTGACACACACCTGGAGGAACATGATAAGCACCTGAGTCAGGTTTCCAACAAAGAGCTGCTTACTGGCTGTGGGACTGTTGGATGACTGTAGGAGCCATTTCAGCACAGGGGTCTTAACACATTGCTCCGGGCCATAAACACACTTTCCACAACCCCCTCACATTCTCCATGTTTTGCAGACTCTGAGTACACCAGTAAGTTCATGTGAGTCATCTGCCAAATAGCCTGTTATTGAGGTTCACTTTGAACAGAACTGCATGTGTGCAATGCAGCCATTACCTTTGGCTGAAAATTTTAAAGACATTTTGCATATCTGTGTTCACTCCCTGATGCATACATAGCCATGTGTTTCTGATTCTTTGTGTATGTGTGTTTGTGGTTGTTTGCGGGGAACATTTAACACCTTTTACACCACTTTATGTGTCCCTCCTCTATTTTACAAGAAGCCATCACAGCGCCTTTTCATTGTTAAGAGGATAGAGGAGCATAAACACCATCTACTACTGTGTTTACTTTCCAGTTAGTGTTACGGTTCACCGGCAGCTAGTTAGATTTCTTTGTGCTGTGATTTATTATTCATTGGCACATTTGGCCATGCAGCAGTAATTGCAGCATGCAGCCGGAGCGCCTGCATCTGATGGGACACAAATGAATAAATAAATCTAGATGGTAGAGCCATTTGAACGTTTGACATTTACTGATGAGGCAATTAACAGAGCAGCACACAAAAGCACAACCTGCATTACACTAGCTCATCCCAGTGCTGCACAATGGTGCCAAATACAAACTGTCTCTCTTTTTCTCACACATACACAACAGAAAATCATTCACACTTTGGCAAATATCTGTTAGACACTTTCTCTGCTGAAGCCGAAGACCAGTGAAGTGTTTAATCAAACAGTAAAGAGTGGCAGCTTATCAACAAAAGGCTACTCAAATGAGCTGCACTGTATCTAGCATATTTTGCCCTACCATCTTTATGTTTTACCACTCAGTCGCACACACAAAGGTACGATTCACAAATAAATTAAAGCCCCAATTAAAAAAAAACATACAAAGAACCTGCTGTCACTTAATAATAATAATAATAACAATAATACAATATTGTAGGGTCAATACAATACCAATGAGTTAAAAATATTAACACAGTCACACAAAGCTTTGCTAAACAAATGTTTCAGAGCTACTGAATTCACCTTGTTTATTCAATTGTCATGAAATTGCATGTGTTTCAATTTTCTGGTCACAATAAAATAAACGTCTGACTTAAAAGCCTCAAAGTCAATTCTTGGCCTTAATAAGCCTCTAAACCCAGTGTGAGAGGCCTTGTTTTGTCAGCTGCTGTCTAGGGTTTAAAAAAAAAAGTTGTTGTAAAGGTGAAAATGTTTAGTTTAGTTTTTCTGGGTTTGGTGTAAAATCACACTACTCAGTATTATCAGTTATTAAAAACATAAGACACTGTAGCCACAAAATAAGCTGCTCCTCAAAATAAATGCTCATTTGTAAATCATAATAGGACATATTTAAGTACAATGCATATTAGGAAATTGAGGCTATGCACACGCATTATTCTATATCTCTAACAAATAAATGTTCTGGCTGATAAATAGTGGCTCAGCAGTGTAGTGGCTTACATGTTTGCCTAACAAGTGAAAGATTCACAGTTTGGTCCCAGGAGGAGACACAAACCCCTTTGGGGGTTGCATGAGGAAGGACATCTAGTGTGAATGATCTGCCAAATCAAACATGTAGAGCTACTGTACATGCTGAGGTGACCCTTTGTGAATAAGGTAGCAGGGGAAAGTAGCTTTTTCTAGCAGATAAATGATGAGATCATGTGGTTTAAAACAACATTTAACCACAGCACAGGCACCATATTACCTTACTGTTCTCTCAGTTAGAGACCCCATTATCGAAGAAGTTTGAAGTTTTTCAGCCTTCATATGACGCTGCAAGAGTCCTGAGAGCCTCTGAAACTGGATCACTGTGTGGTGATGCATGGTTTGGTTTTGAACTAGCTGCTGTGGAACTGTTATGCAATGCCCTCCATCTGTTTATTGTTCAGTGAAGTCATTTCACTGATGTCAGAAACAACACTAAAAACACATCTAGCACCAGATTTGTATTAATTTGGTTTAATTGCATTCATGTTGGGAGTGTGACAGTGGGTGTTTTGTGAGTAATGTTTTAGACTATTTTTGTTCATCAGTAAAGTGTAGGAAAGTAGTCATTGTTTAAAGCAATAGCTCTTTCCAAAGAAGTAAAAAGGTTCCCTCAAAAGGATTCATGAATTTATTGTAAAACAATAGGCTTTACATGCATATTTATACACGTATAAACAAACATACAGGAAAAAATGTCATGATTTTGTATTTGATTCCTCCCTGAATGCACCTAGCAGTCAGTGAAATGAGAGAATCACTGTTTGAATTCAATTCAATTTTATTTCTGCCACGTCAAATCACAACAACAGTCGCCTCAAGGCGCTTTATAGTGTAAGATAGAACCTACAATAATACATACAGAGGAAAACCCAACAATCATATGACCCCCTATGAGCAAGCACTTTGGCGACAGTGGGAAGGAAAAACTCCCTTTTAACAGGAAGAAACCTCCACATGCCACATGCTGTGGAAGAGAGTGAGAGATTAATAACAAGTATGATTCAATGCAGAGAGGTCTATTAATACATTGTGAGTGAGAAAGGTGACTGAAGAACAAATACTCAATGCGTCATGGGAATCCCCCAGCAGCCTACACCTATTACAGCATAACTAAGGGAGGATTTAGGGTCACCTGATCCAGCCCTACCTTTATGCTTTAGCAAAAAGGAAAGTTTTAAGCCTAATCTTAAAAGTAGAGATAGTGTCTGACTCCCGAATTTAATGATCATATAGCCATGGTCACTTTATTAGGTACATCTGTTCAACTGCCCTTTAACAAAAATTTCTAATTAGTTGATCATGTGGCAGCCACATCCTACCTGAAGACAAAAATACACACTTCTTGGCCACATCGACAGGTATACCTGTTCAACTGCAGGTTAATGCAAATCACATGGGATCAAATCAATGCATTTAGGCATGTAGATTTGGATCTTCTGAAATTCAAGGTTCAAGCATCAGAATGGGGGAAGATTTAAGTGACTTTGACTGTGGCATGGTTGTTGTGACAGATGCATTGCTCTGGGTATTTCAGAAACTGCTGATCTGCTGGGATTTTCCCACACAACCAGCTTTAGGCTTTACAGAGAATGGTGTGAAAAAGAGAAAATGTCCAGTGAGTAAGAGTGCCAGAGGTCAGAGGAGAATGGCCAGGCTGCTTTGAGGTGATAGGAAGACAAGCGTAACTCAAATAACCCCATGTTACAACCAAGGTATGCAGAAGAGCATCTCTGAACACAAAGAACGTTGAACCTTGAAAGAGAAAATCACACCTGGTGCCAGTCCCATCAACTAAAAACGGGAAACTGAGGCTACCATTCACACAGGATCACCAAAATTTTAACAACAATTCAGCCTGGTGGTGGTGTAATCATGTGGGAGATATTTTCTTTGCAGATGTTGGGCTCCATGTTGGGCCCCATAGTACTCTCTGTAGGATAGTTCCAGCTGAGCATTGTTTAAATGCCACAGCCTACCTGAAGAAAAAACATATGCACTTGCTGGTCACATCATTAGGCATACCTGTTCAACTGCAGGTTAATGCAAATCACATGGGAACAAAACAGTGCACTTAGGCACACCGATATGGCCAAAAAGACCTGCTGAAGTTCAAACTGAGCATCAGACTGCAGCTGCAAACCAATGTGGGTGCCACTCCTATGGGTTAAGAACAGGAAACTAAGACTACAAGTTGTACTGGCTCACAAAAGTTTGATAATAGAAGACTGAAAAAATATTGCCTTGTCTCAAAAGCCTGGATTTCTGCTGTGACATTCTGAAGATAGGGTCAGAATTTGGCATCAAATGACCTCAAAGCATGGATCCATCCTGCTTTTTATCAGTGGTTTGGGCTGCTGCTGGTGGTGGTAGAGGACAAATACTGGGGACATTTTGTTGCCACACTTCGACCCCATTGTACCAACTGAAGCCACAGCCTACCTGATTATTGTTGTGAGCACATCTCATTGTGAGCACAGTGTACACATCTTATGATGTCAAACTGGTTCAATTGGCCTCCACAATCACCAGATCTCAATCTGGGGTGAGAAACTTTGGGATGTGGTGGAATGGGAGATTGGCATCATGGATGTGCAGCCAGTATTTTGCATCAACTCTGTGATGCTATCATGTCAATATGGACCAAAATCTCTGAGGAATGTTTCCAGCACCTTGTTAAATCTATGCCACAAAGAATTAACCCTTCATCAGGTGATGAACTTGCAACATAACAATGAAAAGAACTGCAAATCTTCCAGTAACAGTCTGTTGGTGAAGTTTTGAATTTCCAAGCCCCAGTGAGTGCCGTATGAAGGGTTAACGTGAGTGCATAGGTTTGGAATCAGTGTATCAATATCATCCTTATTGCCTTATTGACATTTTGCACACTACAGCCCCTCATCTTCTTTCTATGCCTGCCCACGTAAAAATTTCAAGATCTGTCACTGGCTCTTCCAACTCACAATCAAAGTCAAACTTAATTTTAACATCCATTTCCTTCCTTTATCCCTTCTTTCCTTCCTTCTGGACAGCAAGCCTCCTCCGTGGCGCACTAACAAAGGAAGAAAAAAAGAAAAAAAAGATCCAACTCGCTGGCTCCGCCCCCTTAAAAAAAACGCAAAAAAACGCAAAAAAAAAAAAAAAAAGGCCAGCAACAATGTGATAGACAACACAGCCGCTCTGCTCTCTCAGCGTAGTAGTGGATATCTTCACAGTGACCGGAGAGCAGAGGCAAGCCAAAGCGAGCCGCATGCTTGCTGTGCAACAAGGGGGACGGGAGCAAAATGAACCACCGGATAGCAGCAGCAGCATCTACTGAGGACCCGTAACAGTATTTAGGTAAGGCTTTGTTCGCTCTCCGTAGGATTTCCATACAGATCTGCATTTTCTGATTTAGAGCGATTTGTGCACGAACGCCGAGCGGCACAAGGGGAGGATGTGTCCGCACGATGTTTGCTTAAAGCGCTTCAATACCGAGAATTTGAAATGAAAAAAATTAAATTAAATTAAAAAAAAAACACGCGGATGAGATTGTAGCCGACAACGCTTTGTCTTCGTTACTTCTCCGGAGCAGCATAACCATCACAGGAATCTCATTTTAACAGCGGTCATTTTTTATTAGTGTCTGCCCTTCTGTGTTTGGTTAGATTGTTCAATAAAGAAAAGAGGCATTGTTGACACAGGCAGCAGAGTTCACCGTTTCTGACGCGCTCCTGTTACCCAGCGCTGTTTAGTGTTTTTTTTGTTTTTTTTTTGCTTCGCCCCACAATGGATTGATTTCATTCACAGGTCACTGTGAAACCAGGCCCCCACTCCGCTCTACAACTTGGGAAGAACATGCAGAGGTTTTTCGGTGCCTTAGTGCTCAGTTATTGATGCACATGGTGGAGCAGCTACACACAAAACAGCGAACCAAGGAGAACTAAGGAGCTCCAGGTTAAGACAACTGGAAGCAAAAATGATAATTTATTGAATTAAATTTAAAACAGTTGTATAGTATTACATTAATAACACTTATTTGACGCAAACAGAAATCAGTGCCTCTTTAGTTAAGATGGAAATAACCTGATTTGTATACCAAAAGTTACATTTAGCAGTCATGATTTAGTGCTGACATGCTATTATATATTATACATTACTGAAATGTTTTTCCTTCATAGACACTGCTGCAACCCTTCACAACTCAACTCAGTTCACTTCACTTCAATTTAGTTTTGTTTATGTATTGCCAAATCACAACAACAGTTGCCTCAAGGTGCTTTAAATTGGAAGGTAAAGAGCTTACAATAATACAGAGAAAATTCCCATCAATCAGACGACCCCCTATGAGGAAGCGCTTGGGGAAAGTGGGGTGGAAGAACTCTCTTATAACAGGAAGAAACCACAGAAGAACCAGGCTCAGGGAGGGGAAGACATCTGCCACGACTGATTGGGGTGATGGGAGGAAAACAGGACAGAACACACACTGTGGAAGATGAATAATAGATGAATAATAACTAATGATTAAATGCAAGTGGTGTTTAAACACTTTATAACACAGCTGTAGTCATTTTTTTTAAATTAGCAACTAACACATACCTACTCTACTTTAAACACACACACGGACTAACACCAGGTGATTGAAAACAACAATAGCACCAACAACACATATGCATGCACACACACACACACACTGGTGTCAAGAGCAATTAGGCCTTTTCTTTGTTGTGCGTGTAGGGTTTTTTTGCAATGCGATGCCTTTTGAAGTACTGCGAGTCGTCTTGATATCAGCAACAGGAAGTTTCATCACTGAGCTGTCGCCACTTTTAGCTGAATGTCACCGTAACACATTAAACCTGCCAAAGAAACGCACAAATCCTTCAAGAACCGCAGCGGAGTTTCTGAGTCGACTGAAACTCATTACAGTGAGAACACGCGCGCATGCACACCCTCGCTCTTCCCTGTAGTCCGCCGGAATCAAAGGCACTGGTCTGTTCTTTTGTATTTTCCTTCTCTGTGCAGCATAAACAGCTCAGGGAAGGAAATTCAAAGCTCCTCTCCAGGTTATAGTGACATTGCATCAGAAAAGTGTTATTATGTGTGCGCGTGTGTAGAGCTGCTGAATAATTATGTGCGCCGTGGTTTTCAAGGCTTCACGGAGTTTACAAGGACAAGGACAAAAATTGAATGTAATGGTCACTGTTTTAACTGTAGAGGTAAAGTTATTTTTGTTAAATTATTCGTGATAAAATAAACCAGAGCAAAAACGCAGGATCATTTTCTGTTCTTCTTCTCAAACCATAGATGTTCTTACCCCCTCTCACAGTGCATTATAAATGCGCAAATGAATGCTTGATACGCACAAATTTACACCCGCGATGTGTGAAAGCGTTGTGACTGTCACACAACTTCTGTATTACTGCTATTACACGCAACTAGCAAATCACATCCACGCATTGGCTGGCACCTCTTTGTGTCTGCAGCTGGATGTTTATTGTCTCAAATGGGGCTCCCTCCCTCTGCTTGTGCAGACAAGGTGCAGGTGTTAAGGAGAGCTCCTTTCTTTACACGCACTAACACTAATACGCCACATTTACTCCACCACAGCGAATACATCAAGCCATTTTTACACACGGACTCTTTATTTCTTTACCGAACTTATAAAAATTGACCAGCATGTAGTCCTTTGACAAGCTGAATGCAGTTTTTCTCCAAAGTCATCATCAGAAAAATGTGTGTAAATGTAAATCAGGAAGTCACTGAAACTGCAGCATAGCGGTTCAGTATTGTGTGTTCACGATTCTCACTTCATCTCTTATCTCTTCCCTTACAGCCTCTCTGGTCATTTGACCCAAAGTTGCATTCTGCTGTGAAGGTGGTAAACATGTGAAATGATAAGGGTGTAGCAGTTCTGTAAAACTAGTGAGAATTTGCATTCACACTGCAAACAAACACATTAGGTTGAAAGGGACGTTTGGAGGTTAATTATACACACACACACACACACACACACACACACGCACGCACATATTTGCAAAAGGGAGTGACTGTTGTGTGTGTGTGCAGTCATGAATGTGACTCTATAAATACTAGCAGGTGAAAAAAATACTAACAGATGAAATGCATAATTGAAGTCGGCTATGACCCAGTAACAGTGTTGGAGTCAGAGACTGGCTGCTCTCATTAGCATCAGATGAGAGGACGTCTGAGAGGGAAAATGATTCATACTGGAGAGAGAAGTTTTCATTCAAATGCTGTAAAGTTATATTAATGGACGTCCTGTGTTCATGTTTATTACTTAAACGGATATTAAAAAAAAACTGATAAACAGTAATTTCTCAAGGATCACAGGTTGTTGTGGTAGCATTTAGGGGGTAAAGTGAAGGTGGAGGTGGATAGATTCTGAGGCAGAAAGAGTTCATTTTCATAGGTGCCCTGCTTTAGTCTGAATTAGGCTGTAAAAAGAGCCCCAGATAGATGTGCAGCAGTCGATCTGTTCATGAGCAGCGCTGTGAAGTAGATATTACACCACTGCAGCCTCGAAGGTGCTCGGAACAGTTGCATTGATTAAAGTATAAGATGGTACTGCTGATATTATGAGCGAGGACAGGTTTTCAGAATGCTTTTTTTTTTTTTCAAAAACAGTTTACATTGAGTTAATTTTTAAATTGCATTAAACCTGCAGTAGCATGTTTTTCATCACCTGAGGGCTATACTAAGAACGAAGTTCAACAGAGCCAGGCTTTCTTTGTGTTAGCTGGCTCGACAAAACCCAAAGCCCCAGTTGGCGGTAATGGGCATCATGACGGTGTTTATCAACTTTTTCTGTTAAGTCGGGCTTTCTGCTTCAAGCTCTGCACACTAACATAAAAATGGCATTTTTGTAGGTAATGTGACTCTTCTTCCACCAAAAAATGATCCCTGTGAGTGCCACCTACTCTAGCCAGAGACGTTATCAGATGGTGATAAAATGGTGAGTAAAAATCTCCAAAGAACAGAACAAGTATCAAAGTAAAATGCAATACAGTTGCAAATAAGATGAGATTAATGCTGCAGAAAATGAATAATCGGGTGATTTAACGCGGAGAGCGGTAAAATAATTATTTTAATTCAAGTTAATTACACTGCTCAAAAAAATAAAGGGAACACTTAAACAACACAATGTAGCTCCAAGTTAATCACACTTCTGTGAAATCAGACTGTCCACTTAGGAAGCAACACTGACTGACAATCAATTTCACATGCTGTTGTGCAAATGGAATAGACAACAGGTGGAAATTATAGGCAATTAGCAAGACATCCCCAATAAAGGAGTGGTTCTGCAGGTGGTGACCACAGACCACTTCTCAGTACCTATGCTTTCTGGCTGATGTTTTGGTCACTTTTGAATGCTGGCGGTGATTTCACTCTAGTGGTAGCATGAGACAGAGTCTACAACCCACACAAGTGGCTCAGGTAGTGCAGCTCATCCAGGATGGCACATCAATGCGAGCTGTGGCAAGAAGGTTTGCTGTGTCTGTCAGCGTAGTGTCCAGAGCATGGAGGCGCTACCAGGAGACAGGCCAGTACATCAGGCCACAA
>VVHJ01037898.1:0-15193 GCA_015107715.1 Tylochromis polylepis
GACCCAGGACACGCTGGAGAGATTATATCTCTTGGCTGGCCTGGGAATGCCTCGGTGTTCCCCCAGACAAGCTAGAGGAGGTGGCTGGGGAGAGGGAGGTCTGGGCTTCTCTGCATAGGCTGCTGCCCCCGCGACCTGGCCCCGGATAAGCGGGAGAAGATGGATGGATTGACTGAGGAGTCATGTTGAAGGCAGGATATAGGCCAGTATGTGTTGGCTCTGTGGTTTACAAATGCTACCAACTGGGATTTTAGCATTGCAGGATCATTAAAGAAATACTCAGACAGTTCCCAGATTTGAAATTCATTTTTAGGGATGTCCCAAACATCAAATAGATGTCATTATGCACTCAGCAGGAAATTACAACTGTGGTTGCTGCTAGTACAGATCTTCCAGCCAGGCTACAGCCTGCCTATATGTTTGGGTTGTAACAGTTCTCCAATGCAGGGTTCAGTTCATAGGCTTTATTTTGGCCCACCTTTTTTTAAACACAAGAAAGGTGAGTGTAGAAGAGCAACATATCAGAGGACAGGACATATTTCTGCCAACATTCCTGTGAACAGTTATTAATTAATGTCTTCTAAAAAGTTTGTCTTTGACTGTCCGCTCGGTCAGACACTCAAGAGCTCCATGTGTTTTTCGACGAAGAGATGATGGCATTTTACATGTTATCTTCCACAGTGTACAACCAGTTTATGGAGCTCAGCATCCACCTCTTGACCCCCGACTGCGACGCGCGTAAGTGCAGTAGGCAGCATGGTGTTGCGTCATCTCAGTTGATGCTTTTTAGCTTTTAATCTCAGTATAAAATATACTTTGTAGCTGTTTCTTGTCGCAAGTACTTGAATACAGTGCTATGAAAAAATATTTGCCCCTTCCTAATTTCTTATGTTTTTGCATATTTTTCACACGTTTCAGCTCCTCAAACAGATTTTTAATATTCGAAAAAGATAACTCAAGTAAATACAAAAGACAGTTTGTGTTTTTTATTTATTTCATTTATTAAAGGTGAATTTTTTTCTAAACCTACCTGGTCCTTTGTGAAAAAGTACTTACCAGACTTAAATAAAAGCTACCTGATGATTGAGAATGTACCATTTTAATGCTGAGGGAAACTGCCAAGACGCTGCTTAGTGTACTAAACAGCTGTTTAGGACTTTTCTCTGTTCACTGGACAGAGAAAAGTGGACAAGGAGACTTGGTGGTGGAATGAGGAAGTACAGGAAAGTATTCAAACATTAGCAGAGAAAAAGTGGAATAGTCAGGGAGATGAAGAAAATAGACATGTATACTGGTAGGCTAGGCAATACAGTGACCGGTAGCAAAGAAAGGCTATAAAGAATGACTTCTATGTCTGGTTGGACACTAAGGCTGGAGAAATTGAGTTGTGTTGATTGGCTGGGCAGAGAGATTGAGCTGGAAAGGATGTGCAACAGGTTGGGTTTATTAAGGATAGAATGGAAATGTACTTACAAATGAAGAGAATGTCTTGAGAAGGCGGAAGGAGTTCTTTGAAGAGCTGAATAATGAGGAAAATGATTCACTAGTTTCACTAGTCTCTTTGTGGAACGAGAGGAACTATAGAACTACATGAGGAAGACAGGGGTGGCAGAGAAGTATGTGAGGGTGGTCATGGGGGACATGTATAAGGACAGCAAGATAGTGGTGAGGTGTGTGGTAGGAGTGATAGATGGGTTCACGGGTTGCGAATACAGCAGGAATCAGCTTTGAGATGCTTCTTGTTTGCAATAGTGATGGACAGACTGACAGATGAGGTCAGGCAGGAGTTTCCATGGACTGTGATGTTTGGAGATGACATTGATCTGTAGTGAGAGTAGGGATCTGAAGGAAGAAAGCCTGGAGAGGTGGAGGTATGCACTAGAAAGGTAAAATAAATGAATGTCAGTAGAAGCAAGATAAAAATACATGTGGGTGAATGAGGGACAGAATTGTTGCAAAGGGTAGGTGGTGAAGGTAGTGTAGTTTAAATATCTGGGGTTAGCCATCTAAAGCAATGGACAGTGCGCAAAAGCAGTCAGGAATAGAGTGGATGCAGGGTGGAGATGAGTGTCAGGTGATTTATGCCAGAAGGTTACAAGTTAGAGTGAATGGGAAGGTTTACAAGATGGTAGTGAGACCTGCTATGATGTACAGTTTGGAGATGGTGAAACTTGCAAAATGATTGGAGGCAGAGCCGAAGCTGTTAAGATTTTCATTGGGAGTGACCAGAACACAAGATGTAAGTATGAGAAATGAACAAAGCTAAGAAATCAGAGAGGGACCGGATACCTTTTCCACAGCACTGTATATGTGGACTGCATGTACCAGCACTGTGCAAGTATGGCCAAGTGTTTGCACTGGATTTTCCTTTTTTTTTTTCATCTCCTTGTTTTTTTCATCATCTCCTAAACCCCAAAAAAGTTTTCAGTCTCACACCGAAAAAGTCACTTGGATGAGTGATAAAACATTTCTCCCACTGAAAATGCTACGTCCAGATGAACAGAATCAACTTTTTTGGGATTTCCTTACCTGAATGATTGAGCATGCATCAAGACATCATCTCATCAAGTTTTTTTTGGTTGGTTTCTTTCTCTTTTTCTGCCTGTTTGATTTTCAATCTGTTTTCTTACAGGTATCCCAAAGACACAAAGCCCAAGTTCAACAATATCAAGTCCAAAAAAGCCTCCAGCTTTCATGAGTTCGCCCGCAGCACTAACGATGCTTGGGATATTGATGATGAGGAGGACGAAGAATTCCTTGGGACCTTCAATCCGGCTGTATCTATGACACCAGGCCTGCACGCTACGTCATCCATACAGAACCAAGTAGCTACAAGATTTGATTTTTGTCAGTGAGCAGTAAAGAAAATGAACTAGTGAAGCTTGTGTGAAAAGAAAAGACAACTTTTTGTGCGTTTTTTGATTTGATATTATTTTTATCTCAGCAGCATCAAGCAGGTGACACAGAAAGTGCGGTGTCATACAGATTGGCACCACCCAGGACAGAAGGTCCAAACCTTCAGGATGTGCAGGAGGAGGACACAGAGTGCGAGCAAGTCAACGACAAGGTTGTCAAGTCTAGCAGTGATGCACACCTTAACACATCCTCAGGTACGTGGCTAATATGCTGCAGCTTTAAGAGCTACAGAGCAAATTATCAGGTGATTCATAGTGAAGCTAATTACAGACTTTGTCAGGTGGGATTTAAGACTGCAGTTAGGGTTGCTGAAATTATAGCAGGGCCTTTAGGATGTGTCTGATATGCCATGATATCACAAATGAGTGATGCAGACAACAGAGGACTGTATACCACTTATTTATCTTACTGCTGTACAATTAATGTCTTTAGATTTATCTTTATTTTCAAAAAATAGAATTAGAAATACTAAAATAAGGATTTATGCAGGATTAGTATAACAGGAAGAGCACATGTGATTTAATAATTATCTGACCACGTCTGTGTCTCATATGACACATTCACACAGAATAAGTGAAATCTGTTTTTACTTTATTGATAATCCTATCCTAACCAATGTTTCTTTCTGTGACTAGGTCTTCTTGTAATGGATCAACCCCCCAGGTTTCAATCCAATTATATTGTTGTAATGAAATTATTTAACTGATAATAAGCATTAATTAACAGTTGAAAATTCCTGTTGAGCCTCTTCAGCATTAATATCTCTTAAGTGCTTTCTTTTAAGAGTCTATAAGGGAAGTACAGTGTTTATTCACCTACAACAGTTAGTGTGCACTGGATTTAGATTGTAAATTCTCTTGCAACCCCTCGATTTTCAGGTTGATTTTAAACAGTTCGTCATGTGTGAATTCAATAATTAGCAAGATCAACTACAGGGAAAATTTATTCAAAACTTAACGCCATTTTTTACAGAACACCAGGTTGTATGTACCCAACCTAGGTACCTTATCTATCAAAAATGCTTGTGGCATCCTTTTATTCCTACAATACTGAGATAAGGTGGACCTATGCAACATAAAATGTCATTCCCTCTTCTTCAGATGTTCCAACCGTTGCAACAAAGACTCCACCGAGTCCAAAATATTTTGGGAGGCAGTCTGACGAAAGAATATCCTTTCATTATCCACCTTTAAGAAAACAAAAGTTTAATGGAGGCCTTTGCATCAGTAGATTTGTCAGTTTCATCAAACAGTATACTGCAGGAATCCCTGTGAGTCACTCGGGCTGTAGACTGCTCCAAACACTCAATCTCAGACCGTTTTTTTCTACTATTGTCTCAGTTTAATATCACTGAGATTACCTTACATGCTCACCTTGGACACACAGCTCTGACTGTCAGCACAGAAATCCCACCCAACCTCTTTTCAAACAAGTTTGGATTGGCACCCAGTCAGAAGACTGTTGTCTCAAAGGGTAGGGGGAAGGGAACTGAAATAGCTGAATTCAGACTCTGGAAGAAATGATGGGCCTGAGTTTGATAAACAAGGATTATTTTTGATCTTTGAATCAGAGCTACTAGAATAAAGACTAAAAATATGGGTTGGAAAATAAGCATAAGAAATCGCCTTTGATAGCTTAAGTTATGAAATAACTATCAGCAAGTTGGACACTAGAAATTAATAAGAAAAGTTTAGTTTTCTTTTTGATGTTCTGCGCATGAATAAAAAGACTGCACATGACTATTTGTAGTGAGGAACTCCCATCTGCAAATGTCTTATAGGTGACAGGATAAAAGATAGCTGCAAACAAGCCAGATGTAATTGGAGGACCATGTGAATAATGCAAAATTATACATGGAAAACAGGTTTCATTAATCCTCAATTAGCATTATCCTCAGCTGTATGAGTAGGATCATTGTTTCAGATCTAGGTGCTTTTCATATGATGAATAGTCAGTTGCGTCTTTATTCAGAAGTCACCTGGTTTCTGAATATTCACATTGTTGACTGGTCTCCCACTGGCCTGTGTTAGCCAGTAGTCACATTGCAGGACAACCCTTCAGCTAATTTAATCCTATTAAACTGCCTTTATGTGTTTTTGTAAAGTCACAGTCTTGGTGGCTTACAACACCAACTGTCTTCTAACTACAGTCCAGTTTTGAGATCCCTTCCCAGCTCCCACTCACATCGGGTGAGGCAAGGTCTCCCAATGGTTTCACCCAAAACCTCTGCTGATAATGACCCATGCCTTTTTTCACACCTTGGCAAATATGGTGAGGGACATGATCAATAGTGGGTCAACAACCTTCTTAAGGGACAACTCCCACCAGGGAATAAATACCTGACCATGGAAATAAATATGGCAACAAAGCAAGAAAATAAATACATAAGGAGATTATTGAAATATATAAACATATGCATCTTTTTAGCTTTACTTGTTTAATTTAAGATTAATTGCATTTGGAAAGTATTTGAACCTTTTATTGTTCCTTTAATATTGTGGCTCTGGCTTGTTTTCATTCTCCATTGTAAAGTTGCCTCTTGTTTTTAATCCGTGTGCTCCTTATGCAGTTCGCTCCGCACTGCAGAAGCAGCAGTCTCTCCCAGTTCGTCCCATCATTCCACTGGTGGCTCGCATCTCGGACCAGAATGCATCAGGGGCACCACCAATGACAGTACGGGAGAAAAGCCGGTTGGACAAATTCAGGCAGCTACTGGCTAGTCCCAACACTGACCTAGGTACAGCAGGAGAAGCAGCTTTTCTCTTGCTGTTGGGATGAGCTAAAGTACTGTGATCGTTGTAGGAAGGCCACGCCATAGCTACCTATTAATTTACAGTACCATACAATAGGAAGGAAACAGATTATTGACATGCAAGTATAATGTGCAGTCATCCTGAAAAGAAAGTTTTTATGTATAAAGATATGTTTTTAAAAAAAAATGTGGCCAATAAAATGTGGTTTCAATACAACCTCATATGAACAACAAAATGTGACATATTACACTGTCTTTTTTTTTTTTTTAAACTGAGCCAAAATGCAGAAGCAGTGTGTGGAAAAACTAAGTAAAACCCATGATTCAGTAGTTTAGCAGCAATAACATGAAGTAATCAATCAGCTATATCTGAGACTTTGCAGATCTCTCATATTGCTGACTGAGCAATTTTGGCCCACTCTTCTTTACAACAAGGGCTGAGGTCTGGACTTTGAAAAAAGTAAAGAATCAGTGTGTTGCAATGCCCATTTAGCCATTCTGCTGTAAATTAACTGGTGTGTGTGGGATCATTGTCCTGTTGCTAAAGCTTGAATGAAACTGTTGCATGACCCAGTTTCATTCAAGCTTTAGCTATTAGCCTCACATTGGCCTCACAGTTGCCCATAGAATATTTTGATAAACAAGCCCAAGTTATCATCCTTCCTCCACTGTGCTTGACAGTTGTTATCAGGTGTATGTACTGACACGCTATGTTTAACTGAAACTGTGGCGCTGTGCATTATGGACAAACCTTTTCAAACAAGCCACACTTGTTCACTCTTTTTTAAATTTTACTCTTATGAATTTTAGCATTTAAAATAGAGTCGGGCCAGTAGAGTCTGGGAAGTTTTAATTTCAACTCAACCTTGGGGTGAATTTTCTGAGATTGGCAGTTGTCTTGAATGTTTTCCACTTGTGAATAATCTTTCTCGCGGTAGAATGATGGACTTCAGATAGTTTAGAAATGGCCTTATAACCCTTCCCAAACTGATAAGCAGCAGCAATTGCACCTCTAAGATCAGTGCTGATGTCTTTTGTGATATGGTGTTAATGCCAAACAAGCAAACTCCCAAAACTTCTGCTTTTATAGAGGTGCTCACACTTGCTGAAAAGCAAAAAATTAAGATAATTGGATTAGCAACACATGGCTGCTACTTTCCCTCTGTGGAAGCACTGCTTATGCATGTTGACTTAATTTTTGTTAAATAAATAAAGACACTGTATCATATGTCATGCGCCGTTCATCTGATGTAGCATTTACCTCATTTTGAAACTGCATAAGGACCAGGTGATTTTTTAAAAATTATATCATTGTATGTATAAGACTTTAGAACAGACAGAGGATATATTTTCTTTTTGCCATGACTATACCAAATCAACCTAATAATTTTAAGACCTGCCATTTTTGTGGTCTAATTGAGAGGGTTTTCTGAAAATGTAACAGTACACAAAATTAAAGAAGACAAAAAATTGTTCTATGTAAGACTTTTTATATTTCTATATGTTTTTGGTAGAGCAGAGAAATTTCTTTAATTACCCATACAATATCCAAAATTTCTAAATTTACAAATTAACTATAATCCTAAATGGAAAGGAAAGCTCAGTGACTTTCCTTTCTGATGGTATGGAAAGTCACTGAGCTCTCAAATGTAATGTAAATAATAATTGCCCATGAAGACATCCATATAACAACTTAAATTATCAGTAAATCAAATTCAGCTTTTAAAAAGTAATGGGTGGATGCTGATTTTGTACACATTGAAGACATAGTGATGTTGTTCAACTTGTAATTTTGTTAACTATCACTAGAAAACAACCAGGCTCTGGGTATTTACACACAGTGTGAACTCCAGTTGATTCACCCATACAGTATTTGCAAATAAGATGGAAACTCTGGCTGCACAGTAAGCCTGATTTTACCTCAAATGTGTAGTGTGAATTAACACGTCATACATATTTAATAAAATTGGCACAGTATCTCCCCAGCTTTTAAGACTAACTGCTGGTGTGTTTGAACTGAGGGACAACAACTGGTGCACTGCTAAAATCTTCAGGCTATAGCTAGGGATATTGTAAGACTGGTCCTGAAAGATTTCTGAAATGAACTATCTGGGAGTTAGATAATGCTTTGAAAGAACTGCCCAGAGGCACTTCAGAATGCCTCTCATGTGGTGAGACTGTCTTCTAAAAGACTTTGGTTGTCTTTGTGCTTTAGAATTTAGATTTTTCTGTAGACATACTTATATTTATCAAGGTAACTGGCAGGATTTCTGGTTGTAGCCATTTTCTGTCTTTTCTGTCATCAGTGCTCAGCATCCAGACAACATTTTATGATTTCACTTATCTTGCTGGAATGTCAAGCTGAAGAATATACTGCAAAACTTTATGAACGTATCGCCAGAAAGAAATGGATCCAGAATATCTGGTACGGGTTTGTCTTAAAGAGCCCACACAGCCTCCAGTTTAAAAAATAAACCTTTTAACACAAGTAATGAAGGACTTGATGAGATTTTTTTTCATCAAAAGAAATCTTTTTTTGTAAAGCTGAACATCACATTTTCCCATTAAACTGATTTTACAGCTGTGCTTTTCTATTGTATGGATGACTCGTCACTCTAGGTTTTAGCCAGATGAATATGCTGCTGTCTGTGCCGATCTCTGCTCTGGTTTCTATAGAGCATTGACAGTGCTTGTTTCTATCTTGCTCTGTGCTGTTACAGAAGAACTCCGCAAGCACAGCTGGTCAGGCATCCCAAGAGAAGTCCGCCCAATCACATGGAGACTTCTTTCTGTAAGGCTTGTGACCTTCAGTTTTGCAAAAGCACATTTTTCTCGGCATTTAATAATCCAAAGCATTCTGTTTCAATAGCCACATTTGTAAAAAATATTTTTGTTTGATTTGTAAAAATGTTCAGATAATGTGAAAAGCCGAACATATCTCAAGTGTTTTCTCATCTTATCTAATGGCCAGCCTGTTCTGTTCCTCTGAAACTGTTCAGCTAATCAAAAAAGGTTGTTTTTTTGTTTTTTTTTTCTGTATCTTAACCTTTCTAATGGCTCTTTCAGGGCTACCTGCCAGCCAACAAGGAACGTAGAGAGCTGGTGCTGAAAAGAAAGCGAGAGGAATATTTCAGGTTCATAGAGCAGTATTACCACTCCAGAACAGATGAGCACTATAAAGACACATACAGACAGGTAATGCTGCAGCTGAATTACAAAAAAGAGATGTAGTTTATGTATGTAAACAATCCATGACCTAACATGTCAATATTTGTTCCTGTCAGATCCACATTGACATTCCAAGAACAAATCCTCTGATTCCCTTATTTCAGCAGCCTGCAGTACAAGAGGTAAGATTACTGAAAAGCAGTTCCAATATCTCAGTTGTTCCTCCAAAGTACATGTGGGTCATTTTCTATTTTCATGATGAGGGTCGGAATACTGACTTTCTTTTAATGTTTGGTTGGTTCATTTCTCCAATTTAAAGTGAAGCTGGGACTTATTTTTGTTTTTGAGATAGTGGCTCTAGCTGTTTCTTGGTTCAGTTCAGGGTTTCCACTATTACAAATTATTTAAGCAGTACATCACAACAGATTGTTATATAGGTAAGGACCCAGTATGAGTTTCTGCTTTTATAAGACATGTAATGTGAGGCCTCGTTCACATTTAGTCATTTACTCTACACTCATTGCTTTGTGGCTGGTATCATTAGAAGTTCTGGATTTTGTTATCTTTCAGTTGTATCCTCCCACTGATAGTCACTTCATTTGTGTCCCCTCAAAGTTGAGATTAGTTTGTCAGAAACCCACCTACTCTCTGCCAGTGGTTAATTCACCTTTCATTGTCATGCCAGATATTGAATTTTATTGGCATTATGGTCTCTGGTCACCATATAGCTACTGATCTCTTCCTGTACGTACACCACTTAAGAATAGCAATATGTTACACATTCCACATTCTTTTTTTTTTTTTTATTCTATTAGTGCAGATCAGGAGGGTAAATAGCAACTGTTCAGTCTTTTTTACAAAGTCAGATTCTGCATGGAGGAAAATGTTTTCTGGAGGAAGATAAATCCACAGGATGTTAATAGTTATTATCCTGTGGATAACATGAAGGGAACTCACCTTATTATACAGGCTCAAGGAATCCTTTTGAGAGGCCGTATTTTACTTTACCAAAAAACTAAATGGGGATAATGAAGTTTTTCATTGTCTTTATTTGTGTGTGCAGATATACAGCATATCATCTTCGTTTCTTCAAAAACATTCCAGGTTTGTTCTGTGGCTGGACTCATTGTGAAAAGTATTGAGGACACTGTAAGTGATACAGGGTTGTAGTGTGGTGTATTTGCCTGTCTTTGAGGAAGAAGTTTCATCAGATTAGTGCACTCCAGAGGAAGTTCGCTGTTAAAAAGGAAATGCACTGAGCCCAGCCTGTTCCTCAAACGAAGTGATTTTTAGTGGCTTTGCAAAACAACAAAGATTTGTTTTTAGATTTACTAAGAAAAACTCAGTATTACACATGACAATAATTATGTCTGAATATTCAGCACAAACATGCATTTACAGTCATGGTAAAAAGTGCAGCCTCTGTCAACTCGTAAGGTTTTACGTATCAGGACATAATAAAAATAAGTAGGTGTATACTACAAAACATGACATATTACACAGCGTTATTACTTATTCAACAACAACAACAACAAAAAAAGAAAGCCAAAAGAACCCAAAATGCAGAAGCAGTGCATGAAAAACTGTTTCCACAGGATTTAAAGGGGGTTAACAGTCAGGTGCTGCTAATCAGATGTGCTTGATTAATTGAGTATTAGCAAGTGTGAGCACTTTTATAACAGCAGATATTTTAACAGTTTGTTCGTTTGGAGCATTCAGGTGTGTGTAAAATCTTAAAATTGAAAGAGCGTGTACTTTTTATTTAACCATGACTCTGTATTGGTATATTGCTTTATACACTGGTCTTCCTTTTAAATACCTCAGAACTTGACATCCGAGAAAGAATCTAAGGTTCGATAAAGTCTCATCTAGCACTCAACCATTACTGATCCCGATCTCAACGCAATGTTACACCCTACCGATATCCAGAGCCTTCATCCACACTAAATGCCATGCCACAAAGAAGCTTCATAGCTCCTTTAATAACCCTTGGCAGAGTAATGGCTGAGGCTTTCCCCATAGTCTTCATAATCCTCCACCAAGGATGTGTTGGTTATGTCCCAAGTCTAAATTAGCAGAACACATCCTGAGGGAAGCCTTCCTTTTCTTACTTGGTTTGCTAGAACCTGAACTCCTTGAGGCCAGCTGACAGCCTTCTCTGTAAACTCCCTGAGCTCTTCAGTTTTTTTGTTTTTACAGCTGCTCAAATCTCATGATAGCACCTGTCAAATAAAAATCTTTTGCTTTTGATACTGATCATATTGTACATAGAGATGCTGTCACATAATATTGGGAAATTAGGGTTAGAAAATAAAAGTCTTTCGTGGGGTACTTTTGACCACCAGTGTACATGTAATGACAGATTTATCAGTAGTTAATGTACTGTAATAAGTAATAAGACTATCCTGTCTTATTACTTAACACAGTTAGTTTCAAGAATATTGCCCACACTCGCCAGCTATAAGCATTAGACGCATGTTGCTCACTTAACTCATTTAATTTACACAACAATTGCACAGTGCTGACAACCACAATGACCATTTTTTCACAAGAGTTTTAGTTTGCAAACCCTGTCTTGAAAGAATCAAATCGCAGAATCAACAAAGTTAAGTCTGTAAAACACAACATTAAACCATTCATGCCATTTTTACAGATGCTTATATGTGTCTACAGGCATAAGATGCAAAATTTGGGCAGGAATCAAAGGAAAAAAAGACTTCCACACTGGAGCTGAACATTAGCAGTAATTCTCTTTGTTTCCTCAGGTTTTTGAGCGGATTCTCTTTATCTGGGCCATCCGTCACCCAGCCAGCGGTTACGTTCAAGGAATCAACGATCTGGTCACACCTTTTTTTGTTGTCTTCCTGTCAGAGTTTGTCAGTAAGTTCCACGTTGAATCAGGAAAAAACATTTTGTTTGTTCATTTTTTAGTTAGGTTATGGTCAGGTTTATGTATCTATTGAATAACAATAATTTTAAATTTCTTCATCAAAGCTCAGCTGACATCAGAGAAGTCTCGATATGAGTCATCAGTCTCATTCAGTGTTATTTGTTTTTCCAGCGGAGGATATGGAGAACTTTGACGTAGCAGCACTACCTCTGGAAACCCAGAGAAATATTGAAGCTGACAGTTTCTGGTGCATGAGCAAGCTGCTGGATGGAATACAGGTCAGGGCACACACATACTTCTCAGTCAGTGCTAATTTAAAACTAGTGAGGAACTTCACTGAAATGGATTTCTTTTCAGGACAACTACACCTTTGCTCAGCCTGGAATCCAGAACAAAGTGAAAGCTTTAGAGGAGCTGGTCAGCAGGATAGATGGTACATGGACAAGCTTATGCTTAGGGAAACCTGTCTCCACAAGCTAAAAGGCAGGAAACCCACAGTTTTAACGTGTGTGTGTGTGTGTTGCCAGAGGACATTCACAATCATTTCAAGAGGTATGAAGTGGAGTACCTGCAGTTTGTTTTCCGGTGGATGAACAATCTTCTGATGAGGGAGTTGCCACTCCGCTGCACTATCCGTCTCTGGGACACCTACCAGGTAAAACAGGGTGTCCACCATTATCTGAGCTTTTATGAGCAATGAACACAAGTCACAGCTGTCTTAGACAATCGGCTGCTGTTTCAGTCAATGCATCTGCATCTGTAGTGCAGCTTATTTTGTGCTCTGTGGGGCCAGATGAAGAAATTTCATGAAATCTTGTGATGTGATCAGAATCTGAGATCTCTCATGGCCCCATTATACCTACCACATTGGTCACTTCACATGTCACTGGTGACATCATCACACGGCCACATCCATTTATGCTGGCCATTACAGCACAGGTATTTGCTGCAGTATTCTCCTGAATGATAAGTGTCACAACTCAAACAAATCCTCCACATCAGTGCTTGTGTAGGAGAAGTCGTCAAAACAGGACGCAAATAAATTGCTTTGAAAACTTTTTTTTTACACAAAGTCACCTTTTCAAACTGTTGCATCATCTCCTCTGTATAATCTATGAATCTCTGAGCTTCTATGTCATTATAATCACAGTAACAATCGACACAATCGTCCTGTCTTCACTTAGCACTCCAGGTTACAAAAATCTTGAGTGCATATCCAACAGAAATGACAGATTGCAATTTGCCAGGCATGAAACAGCGGGTATAATGGGGCCCTGATAGATTTGGTAAATTTAAACCAAATGTAAAACTATTCAAGCTCATTAGTCCAACATGTGTGGCATTATACATCTTATAATTACAAAATGGGTATAGAACTATTTACAAAAGAAAATACCTGAAAGGTGATTTTATACATTCACCTGGCAACACCACCAGATGACACACATAAAGTTAAATCCAGTAGCTGACTGAGAGAGAATACAATGTAATAAATTAAATACATTTTAAAATCAGCCATGGTATCATCTGGTCAAAACTACATTTTTGACCAGATGGAGGGGTTAAACTTTCTTCTCTGTTTATATCATGCATACTAAATTTATGCTCCTGGTCAAAACTGAGCAAACTACCAGTTTTATTAGTCTACCAGTTGTGCCTTTTAATGAAAAGTGTTGCTGGTGAGGTTAATTTTGCACACTGCACTCCCCTCCAGAAATGAACAGCAGGTCAGCATGGATCACATAAACATTAATTGAGGATGCAGAGAGTTACAAGGAGTTGTATGGTTCCAGGCATCTTTATTGTTCCATAGGTGATAAACAGTACATTGATGACAACAATGGCAATCTGTTATCCTAGAAAGTAGTTAATGCACTTATGACTGGTGGAGAATAGATAAAATAAAATAAAGTAATCCAGTGCAGCAGCAGTACAAACTGCAGTGTGACATAAAGGATGGACATAGCCACGATAACATTACTCTTGAATATTTTGGAAATCATCTTAGAAAACTGGACATGATAGCTAAAGGGTGGATCTGACTAAGAATCCAAGAGACACTGCACACTCATAATGAGTCATCAAAGTAGCCATACTACAAACCATATTTTCTTATATTTTACACCAAATGGGAACATGATTTACTAAATTAACCCCATGACGTCTTAAACAAGACTTGAAACTAGTAATTGAGCCTGTATATCTCCTTCCTCCTCCTCCTCCTCACCCCCAACTGATCATGGCAGATGGATGCCCCTCTGTGAGGCTGGTTCTTCCTGTTAACAGGGAGTTTTTTCCTTCACACAAGGGGTTGTCTGATTGTTGGGGTTTTCCCTGTATTATTGTAGGGTCTTTACCTCAGAATATTAAGTGACTTGAGGTGACTGTTATTGTGATTTGGGGCTATATATATAAAACTGAATTAAATTAAATTGAATGAATTCATCAGAACTGTGTTCATTCAGGTCGAAGATAAAGTGGAACGTAACACTTTTTCCTCACAGAATTCTGTACAAGCACTCTTCTTTTGGCAGTCAGAGGAGTTGCCTCTTTCTGAACATTAGAAAGCATGCCGTTTTAAATCACTCACAATGGCTTAACCTTTGTGTATGTCAGTGGTTGCAATATATGGCTTTTTACACAGTATTTGTAAGTGTTTGGACAAATCTTTTCTTATAACTTTTATAAAAGCTTGAAGCTGCATTATATAATTGGCTACAATTATTCTGTTTTCCACAGGCTGAAGCAGAGGGTTTCTCCCACTTCCACTTGTACGTCTGTGCTGCTTTCCTCATTAAGTGGCGCAAAGAAATCCTTTCCATGGTTGACTTTCAGGTACCTTTGTCTTTGAATAGAATAGAATAGAATAGAATAGCTTTTTATTGTCACTGTTACAAGAACAATGAAAGGCAGTTTGGCATCTCTCCATGTGTGTGAAGTACACAATAGCATAAGTATTTACACAATAACAGACAAATTTACATTTACATAAAAAGATATGTACAAGTTATACATATACCTGCAAACATACACGCACATACATACATATATGTATATATACATATATGCATCCGTACATACATACACACACATATTTCCACATACACGCTTACATCTATATACATACACATACATGCCATCTAACTAGCAGGTGCATTGAGAGGTGCAGTGTGATCACTGATATTGCACATTGAGTGAGTGGGGGGGATGATATTGCACATTGAGTGGGGGGGTGCTGTTGGAACTATACTAAATAAGGTTGTAATAAATACAGTTTAAAGAGGTAGGGGTGTTGGTTGCATTGAAGTATAAACAGAAATACGATTTATAAATAAGGTGTAATGTCCATGAGTGTTGGCAGTGCAGTTATCCTCCAGTCAGGGTGGAGGTAGGGCATGTTTGACAGCCTGTGGGTAAAAACTTCTGTTGAGTCTGTTTGTCTTTGACCTGATGGACCTGTAGCGTTT